>JAPMOR010024236.1:393526-420870 GCA_026543865.1 Argiope aurantia | reverse complement strand
GCCAGTATTACCGCTCGCTGCAATTTTCAATTAAATATTTTAAGTAACTGGTCTCTTAATAGATTCTCAAACAAAACAATTTTAATCTTCAAATTTTGATAGTCATACCAAACTTATACTGTTCTTTAGATCGTTACGTTCAATTTACTATATATATTTTGCTAATTTGTTGTCATTTCCGGTAAAGCTTCAACTTTAATTTAAAGTGGAAATGATGAAATTGCAATTAATATAAAGATATTTTTTAATAAAACGAAGAGTTTTATTTTATTTATCGATGGAAAATCTAAAATTATCCTTTTTTATTGAATAGTGATATTCAAATTTTCATAAATCAGTTAGTTTAAGTGATTGATTTAGTTAATTGGAAATTAACTCTTTTTATTTAAAATATTAGTGTTTCAAGAACATTTTGTTAATCGTGATTTTCACAGCAGAAGTTTTATGTAAAATCAAAAATTCGTTATTTATTACAGCATTTATTGAATCGAGTTACATAAAATATAATCATTTTCCATTTAGATCATATGAGCACATTTGTGTCTTACTAAAGGTTTACAAATTAGCTGTGTGGCCCTGATTTGATTATATTATTATTATCCTATTCATATTAAACAAAACTTGCCTTAAAATAAAACTGATTTATTGGATTAATAATATAGAGAGTGTTAAAGATCATAAAATAATTTTTCTTGAATTTATTTTTTAGAAAAAATATTTCTTATTTGTTTCATTTCCTACAGACACGTGCCGAAAATTATATTTTTGCAGATTTCATTTCCAAAACGATTTAATTTATTTTTAATTGAAGCTTTAGTCAATGTGATGGCAACACTTTGAAAAAAGCTAATTTTTCCCCATGAATTCGAAACGTGCTCGAGCAGCTTAAATTTTATTTTTATTTTGTACGAAAAAAATTGTTGAAAAATATAGGTAAAATATTTATTTAAAAATTCATTAAAAACAGAAATTTAATTTTAAGATTAAAACATTGGTATCATTTAAAAGATAAATTTTTGATCTTTAACTTGATGTAAAAATCTTTTTTGTGCGGTAATATTTTCGGAAGTTATAGCAGAAACACGCCAAAATTTAAATTAATTTTTAAATAAATAAAATTCTAATTAAAAATTCGAAAAAATAACACCGAGGTGCACATTCCCGACATCCAAGGTATACACGGGACAAATTTGGTAGCTGTAGGTTAAATGGTCTGGCCTGTAGAGTGCCAACACACACACATTGGACTTTATTGTAAGTATATATATATATATATATATATAAAATGGAGTAGTATAACAAAAGATGGCTAAAATGATAAAGGAATAGTAAAATTCCAGCTATCCGGATCATTTTTAGGAGTGGGCACAACAACAATAATAAAAAATCTTGAAAATTGACTAATATAATCAAGCCATGAAATTTTTAAACAGTGTGCAAGTAAATAAAATGTAAACAACATTGTTTTGTAATTATGAAATTAATAATTTATAAGCAAATCTCGTTTTTCTAAGAAATAACGTTTTTTCTCTCAACTATCCAATTGTTCGGATCAGAGTTCTATTGTATTTGTATTATTTAAATACGCATTTGTAGATAAAATATCTATAACATCATTCAAACAAAAAATACGAAAGTTAATTGAATTTGTAGTCTAGTATAGATATGGGTTACATAATGCTAATAAACAGTAATACTTTTTTGAACAGTTATATTTTGTGGTTGAATGTTCAAAAAGCTTATATGCATATATTTTGAAAACCACCTTTTCCTTTTTTAAATGATTTTCTTCAATACGTGCTTAAGTTTCAGTCAAAAATGCAAAGCACAAAGCTATAAAAATTAAGATGGATCTGCATTAATCAAATAAGATGATGTTCTCTTATTCCTATCCAATAAAAATGTAGTAATAAAAAAGTACCCTGCTAAGCCGGAAATTTACTAAAAAAAACTTAAAATTAATCACTTTCCAAGTAATATCTTTTTTCGTCTTTAATTATGAATGCTCCGAGAAAAGTTTCTTCTTTACAAATACTTCGTTCTACATTCATCATACTTATTTCGATATCAAAAAAGCGCCAATGCTTCACTTCAAAAGGTGAAAAACAAATATTTCTTATTCCTCTTCTTTTTTTATGAAGTTTACGATAGTAATAATCATTAATTCCTCAAAAGAGGGTCGGCATTCTAAAAATGAGAATCCCCACCTTCCCCTGTCTGATGAAAGAAAAAAAAAAAAAAGAGGTTGGTAATTTCAGTAACATGTTTCTGCAGCACTTTGCAAAGAAATAACGATTGTAATTATTGCGTAAATTATCGCGCGTTCTAAAATTGTAATTCTAATTCACATATAGATGACGAGTAGTTGCGGTTAATGATAATATATTTTTTTAGAGTCAAAAAGTTGGCGGGGGTAAAATAATTATATGCATCATTTCGAAGGAAATAATTACGGCTTTAATTTTTAGTGTACTCGTTACGATGCAAATGGGGGCGGTCAGGCGGGGGGCCGCAGAGCGGAAATAAAATTTCGTTTTTTCGCCAGGGGCGAAATTTGATAATACTTCGTGGTTATTTACAGTTTCATTCGCACGTGATATGCTTGCTCCCTGCTTTTTATTCACCGACCAATAGGAGGGAATTCTACGCCCGCTGTAGCAAAATGCAATAAGCAGAAGGAGTTAAAAAAATGTATATAAAAATGAATAAAAAAAAAAAGAAGCGACGAAAAAAATTACGAACAAAATGTGTAGCAGAGAGAAAAAAAATAATAAAAAATAAATAAATAAAAAACCGAGGGAGCCAGAGATGCAGTTTTGAGGCGAGAGAGTGAGCGAGAGAAAGACAAAGTGCCGTAGTGCCAATAACTATTTTTGTCATTCCCTTCAGTGTGTCGCTAAGCACGTTTTACCCAAACAGTCATTGATGCAAAATGGAAGTCTAAGATCGAGTAATATTATCGAAAGTGACAACCCTTCACAAAAATCCCGAGAGGTCGTTTTCTTGGAAGGCAGCGAAGGGGGACAAGGAAAAAAAAAAGCATCAAAAGCATCGGAATGAAATGCATTAGCGGCTGAACTTGAGTATATGCCGGCGTCATTTTGTTGATGGAGGAGGGAAGGAGCGATTTAATAGGAACACGGATCAGCAATAACAATCGATTATGTGTCCAGTTTACCGGAATCTTTCACGTAGCTCACGTAAAAAAATTCCTCGGCATAAGCATAAGAAAATAAAATTAAAAATCTCATTTTTAAGCGACCTCACCTTTAAATTTTTTTTTCCTCTCCTAACTCTTTTTTTTTTTTTTTTTTTGCACCAACCGATAGTTTTTATCTATGCATTTTCTTCTTCGTCTTTTTTTTTTCTTTTTAAAAATCTTCTTTTCAATATTTTTTTAGTTATTTCGTTCATTTTTCTCCTTCTTAAAAATCTAGGGGGGGTTCTTTTGTCAGTTCGCTCTAACAAAAGGCTCTTCGTTAGTTTTTTTAAGAACCAATATTTCGCCACGTAAATTTCCCGTACAGATGCGTTGGAACTGTAGAATTTTGCTTTTCAGCCTGTTTGATCTTATAACCAAAATGTTTAAAGAACGTATTTTTAAAATAATTTCATTCAGATAAAACTAATTAAGCTTCTCTCCCCACACTATAAGCATTAACATAACGCAATCAGAAATCACTGATATGAAAAGGCGTAAAGGCATGATGAGGCAAAACAATTCTTTAAGATCTTAATCTAAGAGTCCGCAGTTTTGTTTTATGATTGTTATTAGATTTTTATTTCTTTTCTAATTATTAAATTTAGCATCTTTCTTTATGAATCAGTCTATTTTTAATCACATCACTTTCTAAAAAAAAAAAAATCCATCATTAATTACCTGATTTTGGTTATGCCATTAATGATGATTTAAATTATAATACTCAATTTTTAGAAATACACAATATAATCTCCAGATGTGTTGTAATAATCTCTAATATAATATCACAAAATCGAACAATTATAAAAATTTTATAAATCTAAGCTGTGTAGCTTGTGATATGTTTTCTATACGAGTTGAAATTTTTCTTAATAATTTAAACCGAGAATTATTTTCTTTGGATTTCTTAGTAATTAATCGAAATAAAAATGCATTACAAAAGATTTCATTAGTATCATTTCTTTGCTAACGAAGTTAAGGACTTTATTAGGACTTAAAATAAAACACACACACACAAGGCATTTTCAATTAATATCAGTATTAAAAATTTAAAGAGAAATCAAGTGTCTGATGCTGACGCGTCTGCTTTTTTCTTTTTAATATGGTACTTTCTTTTAAAAAGGAGAAATATTCTTAGAAAAATCAGAAATCTTGCGGACAGAATAAAATAAATAATTATCCATTAATAGATCAGCAACACTCAACATCATCTCCACATTTCCTGAGGAAATTACGAAAAAACGTTTCTTTCCAACTTTTCCAAAATCAAAGAAAAACGAAACAAAAGCAATGACTGATCCATTTAGAAGAGGATGAGAGTGAGTGAGAGAGAGATATTACTGCCTCGCCCTAGAGGGGGGCCCCCTATCGTAGGTGGGTGGAGTAAAGCAAATCGAAGCCGAAAAATGGGCCCATTGACGGCTAGGCATTGTTGCATCGCTGCCAGAGGTGAGCAACAATGGGTTATCATAGCACGTGCCAGATAAAATGATTCCGCTAGTGTCACTTCCCTAATGCAGGGAACACAGGTTTGCACTCATCTTTTTATAGGTAGTCGCCTCAATTTTTAAGTAGCTTGCCAATACACAATCATGGGAAACATACATTTTTCACGTGCAAAATAGTACTGGGGGAGGATTGAGGGAAAGCGAAAAAAAAAAGTAAATAAATAAAAAAGGAATCGAAGTAAAACTGGAAAAGAAGAAAGTACATTCATGGTACTTTGATATGGTTCTCTATTTTTTGCGCCTCTATTCCCCCTTTAATGTTTTTGTAAGTTTGTTTGCTTTTGTGTCAATCGCTTTTAGGTCAGTTTTCTGCTTCCCTTTCAGCAGATTAAAAAGTTTTCTCTTTAACGCATTATTGCCGAGAGTTACTTTTCGAAACTTTATTTCTTTCAGCCACCCTCCTGCTTCTTACCCTCTTTTTGTTACAGAACGATGACGCAGATATTTGACGCTAATGCTCTTCGTGATTTTTATTTATTTATTTATTTTTTGCGTGTACTTCCATTTTCAATTTTAAAGTAGAAGCACGTCTGCGCGCCCTGACATTTCGGCCATCGAATCTCTTCCAAAACAAACACAATTGAAACAATTTCTCCGGCTCTCCCCTCCCCCTTTTTTGTTGCACCCATTCTTTTTCCAAAGGCTCCATTGTAAATGTTAGTGATGAATTTTAGTCCTACTCATCGCCCATGTTTCTTATGATTTTCCACTCTATCGGATACACTAGGATGATTTGAAATACTGCAGATTTGCCTTAAATATTTATTTCATTTTTCATTACTGACAGTTAGAAAGCTTTTTACATCTTCATTTAAGGCGATTTACCCTTCAAAAGCAACACGAGATAATCCGAATCAAAGTTGAAAAATCTTTTACCCAATAAAAAGCATTAGTATTAAAATGTATAACCAATAACTCAATAACAATTATTAGTAAAAATAATACATTCGCTATTTAAATATAATTTGCAGATAAAAACTGGAGCGAGCTAATTTTTTCAGAGTCTTTTAATAGTGGGTGCTAAATGATTTCTATCACAGATAATTAAAAAAACCAGTTATTTTTTAAAATTTTATGAAAAAAATGTATGGATTTAAGCCTGAGTGAACTACTCACTCATGTACAAAAACATAATTTTATTATTCACATGAATGTGAATCTCAATTATTTAAATCTACCATGCACATAATCTTTAAAAAATTAAATAATTTATCCTTTTAATTTAAAATAGCACATTATTGTTAACGCTTTAAATAATTTATGAAACCATGCTAATTCAAATTCAACCCATCAGTATTTTTTATTTATAATTATAGATATTGAGAATAATGGGGAAAAAATCTATGCATATTTGATGTTTTCTATTTTTCAAAGAAAAAGAAACATCACAGGAAAAACATTATAAATACTTCTTTTAATAATATTTATGGTTATACTGTGATGTCATAAAACAGTTTTCTTAGGTTATAAAAATCAAAACAAATTTTTTAAGAACGGAGATCCAATGTGCGTATCAGTGCGATCCGCGAAAAGAAAAATAATTTGTCTTCGTTTGTAAATGAAACCGGCAAAAATAACCTAAGATTTATACTATCTTTCTTTCTACCTTTTTTCTCAGCCACTAAGAAAATGTACGATTTCTTTAAACGTTAAATAATTCTATTTTGGCATTTAAAACCCTTAATCAGAGAAGTTATGCGTGAGGCAAAATAAGGTAAATAAGAAAAATTTCTTAAAAAGACGTAATTCAATCAAAAAGGTCTTCAAATGTTTGCAATAATCCGAAATTGGGAAAAATAAGATTTTTTTAGATAAATTAAATTAAGGTCTATCAAATTTCGAGTGCCAAACACACAAAGAATTCTGGGTGATAGTTGTTACTCTCTGGATTCCTTTTTCATATTAATTGTTTGGAAAGTAGAGTGTAAAATTAAGATAATTTTTTATATGAAAAAGAAAAGTTTCATTCAATTCCTAATTTAATCAGGAATGGAAGAGATGGGTTATTTTTTTATTTGCTTTTTCCGAAACTGAAACTTTTTGATTAATTCCGATGACTGGAATTCCTGATCCATGCAAGAAATTACGACTCGATTGTGATTCGAAAAATTTTCTTCTCGGGAAAGATGTTCTTTTTGCAAACATTTCGACGTTCTGTTATATTTAATGAATGGCTGTTTTATTCTATTGGGAATTTTCCGTTTCAAATTGGTAGACAGTAAAAAATGAATTGAATTAAGTGCCTTTGTCTATGACACGACTTTTGTTTTGTTTAGCAACAAGAAACTTATCAAATATTTTATTGGGATTATGTATTCTTGTTGAATATTCGAAATGAGATGGTAATTACGAAAT
Source organism: Argiope aurantia (assembly GCA_026543865.1). Lineage (NCBI taxonomy): Eukaryota > Metazoa > Arthropoda > Arachnida > Araneae > Araneidae > Argiope > Argiope aurantia. The sequence goes on along the minus strand of JAPMOR010024236.1, from coordinate 413,808 downwards.
ATAATAAGTACAATAATGGAATACTTTTCTTCTTCCGTTTCTTGTTTTGCATTTAAGTAAAATTCACAGCTCCTGAAATATATATTTTCTTTTACTGTTTCTTTTTTTTTCTTTCGGAGTACGAAAACTGATATTAGTTGCCCTGATTAATATGAAATCTAAATATTTAAAACTTCGATAACCGAAAAAGAAAACATTTTGTACATTTTTCAGCTTTATAATAACCATAAAACAGGTCATACACAACATTTTGTACATTTTTCAGCTTTATGATAATCATAAAATAGGATGTACAGTTTTCAAATTTGATCCCAGCTCATGACAAAGGGGCGGGAGGGAAACTCTCTCCGCGATGATGTCTAAGTGGTGTTTTTTTTGCTCCGATCCTAAGTGTCCCAGCATCTTGGAAGTCTTATCAGGCAAATAAATCCCTAATTTCGATTTAATTATATGCAATTATTTTGGTACTTTTATAAAACATTTAAAATCAAGATGAATTGCTTACAAATATAAAAGAATTTAACAAAAATCTAATAAATCAGATATTGCTCCTGCATTTCTATTAGAGGATGAAGCCCAAAGTTTAACCAGATCATCCGTAAATAAATCAATGCTCACCTGCGGTTATGAAAAACAACCATTTATTATTTATTCCATTATTCCATGTATATTTTTGTTATCATATCTAATAATCGCACTTTATCACTCTATCTAAAATACTACAAAAAAAAACTTATTTTTTTCAGCACATATAAAAAATGTTTTCTCATTTTATTCTTCATGATTGACAATGTGTACATTCCGTGTAACTAAAACGATATATTTTTATATGTCTGACAATGACTTTTAGGGATGCTTCGAAACGGATTTCCTGTCACAAGGTTATAATTACGGCTGCTTCAAAAAGTAATAAAAATTATTTTCTTTTATAAAAAGTATATGAATAGAAAAACGAGATATTGTTATTCATTACACTGATAAAAGAAACAAGAGTATGTCACCTTGGATGAATGCGACGTTTGAACATGAGTCTATCCACCTTCCCTGACCACGACACATTGTGTCATGAAACGTTTGACTCTGTGTTGGATGGATAATACAGAAGCTTTTTATGTCATTTTTCACAGAAAACACTTGTTGAGAAATGTAAATTCCATTTTTTTAAAAAAAACCTAAAGCCAGTAGACAATTTTTTTATGTCGTTTAATGTCTGCATAATAGTAAGGTTTTGAAAGGCATAAAGCCATTTATGTGTTCGCTTGGATGAAAAAATTGAACGCTTTGCGAATAAACCTTTTTCCAAGTGCACGTATGAAGCCAACATATTGCAATTTGACATCAGAAGGGTAGTTTTTGCGAAGTGATGGCTAAAGGATAGTTATTAAATTTGAAATTAAATAAGAGTATAGATTTATTTTTTTAAACATAAAATGATTAATTGGAGCTCTCTGTCAATATTTGCTAAACCCAGGCAAAATTAGCATTTCCTTTCGAAAACATTTGCTTTAAATTATTTTTGTGTGAAGCAAAAATTATACCTAAATATTATCTAACATTTCCAAGGTATGTATTGTACAACTTTTCATAAAATGATAAACATTGACAATATAAAACTTAATATCTTATGATTCACAATACAATATAATAGGAAGAACAATTCTATTTCTGGGGAAAAAAACATATTTCAAAAAATAAAATTAATACAAATCGGGAATTTAAATGAAATTAAATTGCTGGGATCCATAATAATCAGATGATATTAAAGATTTTGCTGCCTTATAAATTTAAACCTTTCTGAGTTACTTAAAATGTTATCAGTAAAAAATTCATATAGTTAGTAAAATAATTTCAAAATCATTAAAACTTATCAAAACTGCAATTGACGGCTAATGACACTTATCTCTCAGATAACAATTTTTGGAAAGTATCCACTTCTGTGATTACAATCTCAAATTCGTAGTCTGTGTATAAATGTGTGAAAATTTCTGAAGTGCATTTCACATGCATTTCAATAGTGTGCATCTTCTTTTTTCTGTAAACTTTCTTCCCATTTGCAGCAATGTGTTAGGCTGAATGACGACACAATCTATGGCGTCAGAGGTAGGCTATATTTTTAGATACATATTTTTTCTCCGTATCTCAGCTGACTGATGTACATTCCTACTTATTTTTAGAAACGGAGCTCACCTCATCCCTCTTGTTACTTCAGATTCGGTTTTGTACTGTTTCCTCCACTTTCCCTACCACAATGGACTAGCCTCGAAGGTCGATGACTTGCTCTTATTTTAGTTGAGACAACTGGACACAAATCGAAAAGTAGAAAATATGACATTATGCCATTTCTACTTAAGCTGTGTTTGGCATCGAAACACTGAATTGGGTCACGAGGTTGACGACTTATTATATTTGATGTAAATTAAAGTGCATACAAATCACAGTAGGCATAATTAACGTTAATAAGTCCATGCATAACATTGATTCGATAATAAATGTGCAAAAATGCAAAATTTCATAATTTTCTGTCATTGTCATATTATACAATAACAACTAAGACTTAAAGCCATTGTCAACCCGCTAGACGATAATAAACATTCCTAATTTTAGGGTGAGTGGATTTACAGAAATACAAAATTGAAAATTTTTTAGATTTTGGTGCCGAAATTGTAAGTAGCTATCGTCAAGTCATTGCAGGTTAATGATTTTAGAGGAGTGAGCAAATATATGAAAACAAATAAAACTTTGAATTTTTTTGCTACTTGCTGTGGACTAATTATAAACAAATATATTCAAAAATAGGAGAAATTTTAGAAAGATTCATCTGTATATTATTTTATAGGAAATTTGCATCCAAAACTTACATTTTAAGGACAAAAATAAAAGTGTTATATATTAGATAAACAGTAAAGATGATTAAAACAAACAAACAAAACTTGGGACCAAAATAATGCAAAATTAAAACTTTCACCACTAACTACAACAAGAATCAATCAACAAATGAAACATCTTCAGCATTATCCTTATGATAACTAACTACACAGATAGATTTTATTTTTAAAAATTGTCCTACTTTTTATCATTTAGCTCTTACGATCTTCATTTCCAAAAGGAGACTTTTTGATATGTTTGTATCAATCTAAATGTAAGCTAAGACTCTAATACAAAAGAAGGATTAATACCTTCTCTACATTTCAACGAAGTTGTAAATAATTCCCATTTTACTTTATAAAAATCTATCATGACTGTAAATGTCATTGTTGATGAGCTATATCAACACAGTGACTAGTCCTGCATCGTTACGGATGTAACAAGATGAAGAATGGCTTTTTTACAGCTCAAAAGACTGCTATTGCGTCTGATATTATAGCTGCACCCCAGATGTTTAGGTACAACCCTAAGTTTACGAGCGACTAAAGGATGTCATGCCATCCTCTATCATAGCTTCGGGCCATTTAAGATCTGCTTTATAAGGCGGGAAAAAGTTTTTCCCCCTTCGGTAGTAAATGGCAACTATGGCAATCTTTTATATAATGGTTATGGTAGACAAATCATCAGGAATTTTTATGCAAGTTTTAAAGGTTGCTGAATTTCCAGCTGGAGAGGATAATGTTTGATTTAAACTGTCATGGATAATTGAAAGACGTTATTAAAATGGTTAGGTAAAATTAGGTTAGGTTCCGATTTCAGATACAGAATATTTAGCTCATGTATAGAGTTTAGATTGAGACATTAAAAGCACGAATTTTACATTTATAACTGCAGTTAAGACTTAGGATAATTTACTCGTTACTTTAAATTTAATGTTAATGATTTTTATTTTTTATAGTTGGTTTGCATGTCTGTGTATTAGAATTATAAGCCATTATGAAATAAGATAACATACTTTAAAAACACGTATTCCATTTCAAAATCCTTCGATGAATATTCATGGGCATGTGAATGCACAAGACAAATTAGAGCAAGAGTTATAATGTCTGAAAGTTTGGAAAGTATATCAAATAAAAACAAATATTTAAAATACTGGAACAAAGAAAAAGATAAAAACAAAAATAACTACTTGCACCTATAAATATCTTGCTACTGAGTTTAAACAGGGAACTGAAAAGTCGTGACCTGCACAGATGAATTTTTCTTCTGCTTTTAAAAGAAAAAGTTTCAAGTAAATGTTTTGTTTGGACCAAGTTCAGTAAAACAATCCTAGCAAATTTTTAAAATCTTCAACACCTATGTATCACTTAGTAGAGAGAATCAGACCATGAACTAGTAACATTTGCTCTCAAAATGATTTCTTCAAAGAGCTCCCATTTCTTAAATAAAAGCACTTTCTTCGAAAATTTTCTGTTTGACATGAATATTGCCAACCAAAGCTACGCATTTTAAGTACTAGGTTCTGTATTAATGATAATTCCGATAGATATGTGTGTAGGATAGAATCATACAAACAAAAATTTCTCGATTTATTTGAATAAATGTTTTGCAAAGGGAATTTACAAAAAAAAAAAAAAAAAAAAAAAAAAAAAAAAAAAATCCAAAATTTACTTAGATTTCAAACCTATGTTAATAACTTTATATCGAATAAGAATGTAGAAGTTAGTTCTTAAACTTGGATAATAATAATTATTATAAAAAAATGGTTATCAAGCATTTTCCCTCCCTTCAGCATTAAAGAATACTTATGAATATATCACATAATTGGTATAGTACGAATTTCACGAATAATGTTATACGTTCAATGGAATCTTAAGTTCAAAAAGAAATGTAGCTGAAATAAAAAAGAAATATTTCAAAGAATAAATAAATTTTCTTCATCTTTCGAAAACAAAATTATGTGATCTATAATTTTACTGATTTTATATCTTGTTATATGCAAAATTAGTATCAAAATGTATATTAAATTCTTAATTTAACCATTACCTTTACTGGTTGATTAAATTACTCATTATCCAAATACTGTAAAATATCACGCTTCCTAAACAGGACGTCGAGCTGCTTCTTAACAAATTAAAATTTCATTTTCTTCAATATACATCTTTTATTTATAAAGCAAATGCAATATAAATCGCACCCTAAATCTTTGAAATAAATTAATATTGTAGATATTTGCTTCAAATTATCTATAATAACTATAATCAATTTATTTAGAATTAATATCTTTAAAAAAATACAATTTATTACAGTATGTAATAAGACTTTCGAAACTGACATTTTTACATCAAGAAAGAAAAGAAATTTTTGTGATAAATAATTGTTGTTAGAATAAAAGTGAGTCTTACGAAACTAGAGACGACTGGTGAAATTACAAATGAATCTAAAATTAAAACTAAATATCTAGCACTTTTGTGCTTGTTGATCATTAGCTATTCATCAAATTTTTAAAACTCATTACGCATCATAAAATGATTAAAAAAAAATACATAGCAGCTGATTTCAAACTCTGTTTCAAATTGAAATTTAAAAGGACGAAACAGTATTCCCCGAGGCCGGGGGATGTAATAGATGCTGCCCTTCCTGTCCTTTGCCCCGGCAGTGACATATGGCAGGTACATCGGCCATCTTGACTGGTGACACGGCCGAAGGTCAGGACTAGCGTTCCATCGCCATTGGAGCGTGATATTAGTACTGTCGAGGGATGTGACATAGGGCAACCCCCATCCATCCCCCCTTATCTATTCGGGATGAAAATCCCTGTCGGAGCTGAAAAAATAAATAGCTCTGAGTCCCACCATAAACAGGGGCGGTCCCTAATCCCGGGGTGCGCGGCCACCCTCTAGTCAATGTTTTATGGTCATTTGAACCCGTAGGGTAATGTCCCAAAGGGAAGGTTTTTATTCTTATTTTATTTTTTATATTCTGTCTGAGTTGTAGAAGTCATTTATAACTTCATTTTTCAAGTGGATCTTTCGGTTTGAGAAATGCTCCCTTTCCCCGTCTTCTGCATCAGACTGTTTTTTAAAAAACTTGCCCTCTTTTTCCCAAATTGTCAGCATTGGACCGACCAGACGGTAAAAAAAATATAATAGTAATAAAAAAGAGAAGCCCCATCTAATCTCGAAATGGAAAGGCGGGCGGGTATTATAAATATAATTACGAAACGGGTCGGTTCTTTTCTTATGCCGTTAATACGCTTCTCGTACTCAAAACATATCACGCGGAGTATTTTGGCAATTTACATTTTATGTCCAGTGACAGTGTTTTCCCGTATTATGCTCCACGGATTACGCGATGATTAATCAGGAACAGAAGCACGCGTACCACGACATCTTGGAAATTAGTTCCTGTATATTTTTATTTCCATAGAAGAGAAGCACGTGAGTTATTTGTTCAGCAGGATTATATTTCACCTTCTCTAACCGGTTTGGAACTTTTTTTTTTTCCTCCAAAAGGAAATGCAGATGCGCCTGTAAGCATACTGGCGATTTAAATTTATTCTGTCTCAAATTAAGAGATCAGAAATGTCTGGCATTGTGTTGCTAGGCTTGTGCAGATGAAATTAGATAATGAAAATTTTTTTAAAGTAATAATAAACTTTGCTTAATTTATATAAAGTTGCGCTTTAAGCGTTTTTAATTAACTTTTCTAAGCGCTTACTTTTTTTAGCAATGTAAATGCCCATATTTTTGAAGCAATTCCTATGAAAATGTGTTAAACGACTATCGTTCTGACATGGGAGCTGCTTTATAATTTATACTAATTATTTTAATTGCTCGGCAATATTTGACATTTGAAATAAGACATTTGACATTGAAAATAAGACATTTGAAATGATATTGGAATGCTTTTTGAAAATTTCTTTCACGTTATATTACAATTTAAATATTAGTTAATACTCTATTAATTAATACTCTTAAAATACTCTTTACGATCATATTTTGGCAGAGAAAAGTGCTTTCAGAATATGCCTAAATAATTAACAAGAGTACCTGATTTAAATATTCCAAAATATATGCAGCATTTATCGAATTACTCTACCATTTGAATTTGGGCTCATGAATTATTCTATTAAAAGATTATCATTTCAATTGATTCATAAATGCGTGCCATAATACAATAATAAAGAAAATCATGGTTTTAAAATTTAAAACGTTTCTCGACTTTTACCTTCGGCCCAGTTTATTCATTCGTTGAATAAATTGGAGTTTTAGAATGTAAGAAGAATTTATATTAAGATTTCTGGTGCATTTTCAATTGCAGTGTAATGAAAAAGTTAAGTAAATTGAAGTGACATAAAGAAAGCAGCTTTAAAATCGAAAATGATTCTCAATATTATGTCGAATATTGATGATTTTATAATGTTATGAAGAGCGATAAAATCAAGAAAATGAATAACGAAATAATTTGGATTAAAAAATAACAAATAGAAATTTAATACAACTCAAAGGACATTCCATAATATTGATCATAACGAGTTAATTAATGATAATAAATAAATAAATTATCAATAGTTTTCACTTCCGTTTAATTGATTTTATTTTAGATTTAGGAACGAAAAACTCTGTTCTGAACATAGCTTAATCTAATGTAGCTTCATCTTATTGTCTTGTTAAATATTATCAAATCTTTGGATAATCAATGATGCATCAAACTAAATAAAGCCAAACTTACTTGCAAATTTCGGACATGAAGACAATTATATGAACGTATGGTCAGGAACGTATTTCAGAACATAAAGTTCTGAAAGTGTTATTGCAACTGAACATAATGTGATACTTTATTAGTTGGTTATAGTCCTCTCCCACGATTGTTGTACATCCTAGGAACGATTGCCTCTATGCAGTCCGCACCTGAGACACTGAAGTATTAGTCATAGTCCAACTTCATTTCCATAGAATAAAACCCGCTGAGGCAATTACTTTACCGGATTGTGTACTCACAGACACCAAAGCCCTGGCCTAAGCCATATTAATACGTGCCTCTACTTGTCATCTTGGAGAGGGAGGGGCCCGAGGGGTCATATGTTAGGGTGATCCCCCTCTCCCAACTGACGTATATTTGTCTCCAGGGGGAAGGTTCATGCCTCTGTGTATACAAGTAATACGGGTTAGTTGCCTTCCTACGCCATCATTCCAATATTACAGGAGATAATCTCAGGGCTTGGGTCATTCTGCGACCATTGAAAGGAACCGCTCTATTTACGTGCGGATGAGGCGGGGGATGGGGCGGTGTCAGGGTGAACACTTCCGATGAGATTGCCTCTCAGACGTTGAAAATTTGATGCGACCTCCTCACTTAGGGAAAATCACAAAGAATCGCTCTTCGGCGACAGCTAGATACAATTGAATGGTTGGCTTTGTGGTCCTTCACTTCAACTTTAAGATCTCCACACCTATTTTATTTTTTAAAGTGCGCCGCCCTTGCTTCACTCTCAACATCGAGAAAATTGTTTTTGGGCTTCACGGATTCTTTGTGTTTGGTTGGGGTTTGAGGGGAGAGTAAAATTTGTTTTCCACGTGGTTTCGTCGTTGCCGTTGGCACGTGCCCGGTTTGACATTTACGTCATTTTGGAATGTACAGGAGTTGGAGATGCCGAGAAGACTGTATGCCCGAGACCACAAGATGTAGTATTTGTTTTGGTGGAGCCAAATGGAGAGATATTTTATTGTAATTTTTCTTCTTCTTCTTCTTTCATTTAGAAATTGAAAAAGGTGTAAAAATTGAATTTTTTTTTGAATTTCATGCCATTTTTTATTTTTTGAATTGCGCTGATTCGAGGAAACTTACAAACATTTAGAAAAAATCAAGCAGAAAAATATCCACTAATTTCAAAGTTTCAGGCTTATTTTTGAAATCTCTTATATTGATGAGTCATGAAAAGCTTCCCTTGGTTATTTACTCGATATCCATACAAAAATAAATTATTAGTGCAACACGCATTTTAAGATTAAAAGATATACGAGTTTCTGTTTATACTATTTTATAAGTTTATGCTGTTTTTCTTGCTGAATGATTATTGTCTCTATTTTTTTTAATTATCATTGAACTTATCCATTTAATTTCTATCTTTTTCAAAATTTAATGTTTTGTTGTATTAATAGAAGTACGGTAAATGAGGAAAGGCTAGAAGTTTTGAAGGGCTGGTTTAAAACTAATTTTAGTTCTAGTAATTAATCCTTTAAATGCATTACACGATGTAAATTTTTATTTAGAAATATATTTTAGAAATTTATATATTTTAGAAATTTTTATATTTTAGAAATTTTTATATTTTAGAAATTTTTATATATAACTAGATATTCTTTAATCTCCGATTAAAAGATCCCCCTTCCTTTGAAAGACGCGACTTCACAAGTCTAAACCTTATAGACAGACGCCAAATAGTAACAACGGTTGAGAAATTCAGCCCAGTATAATTTTTTCTGACCGGCCAATTCATTATGTCCTATCTTTTTATTGATTTCAGCATCTTTCTAAAAGTTCCCCCTCTTCACAATATAAAAGATATGGAACATACTACTGATTTGTGCATATACAAACATCTCTAGTCGATGCTTTATAATGAGAAGCAGGAAGTTTAAGTATTTTTTCCTCTGATCGTAATAAGAATTCTTGTAATCGGATCTATGTCTTTTGAAGGGGAGCTCCGCAACTTATATTTTCGACACGTCTATAGTAAAGCCAACTTATTTCAGTTGAGTGGCTCTTTTCGACCTTTATTGAAAATCGGCATATATAATAAACCACGAAATGGACCACAAAGCAAAAAGACGTAGCCAGCTTATGAAGAACCGAATTTTGCAAAAAATCTTTATTCAGAAAAGCACAAAAGCCTCAGGGTGGCAGTTAAGAGAGGCTCAATATGTATCCAACTCTGAATTGAATGCCCACAAAAACACCCCCGTGGTGTGAGTTAATCCTCTTTTTTGATGCTTAACTCCATATACCTCATCCCCAATCAACAATCGAAATGGATGCTTCCCCCTTTTTAGATCTACACATAACCCGTCTGTTATTTTTTACTTCCACTATCGAAAGCACGATTTCTTTCTTTTCTCCCACCATCTACATCGATAGCTACTGTATTTTATTTTCCGCCATTGCGTCTGATTCAATTCAGTTCTCCCCTCACAAGGGTTCCATGCTTCATGAGAGATAGAGAACTGCGAGCAGGGTTTTAAACCTGTAAGAATATCTGAGACCATCTGCCACCATAGATTTCGTTTGCGACCAGGACTGTCTACCTTTCTCATTGTCGTCACTTTTTTCTGGTTAAAGTGAGTTATCCTCATAGAAATCTACTGTAATTTTTTCAAATAATAACTCGCTGCGTATGAAAGATACATTTCAATGATTAAATCTAGTTTGCCATCTCAATGATGATGCTTTAAATATTTAGGAGAGATAAAAACAAAAGCATTCAAAGAATACAAGAGTTCTTGTGTGGAAATTTTGAATTTCAAGGGATTTTCTAAGGATTTCATGCCTAAAGATAGAGGAAAAAGTGAAAATATTGTTCTAAACCTATGGTAATTTTCAAAAACAGTTGTCCCCGTAGATTTCGTTTGTGAGCAAGGATTTCTATTGCTATGTCTTTCATCTTTGGTTAAAGTGAGCTTTATTCTTGAAAATTAACCCGGAAATAGTTTATTTGTTTAAATAATAACTCGATGAATTTATGAAATTTATATTTGACTGACTAAAACCGGTTTACAAGCATGCTGATGCCCCCCCCATAGTTAGAACGGATAAAAACGAAGATCCTGAAAGAATACTAGTGTTTGGGGTGAAGATTTTTAATTTTTAATGAATTTAGTGGTTTCAGCATATGAATGCTCCGCATTAGTCAATAAATGTTTAAAATCAGTTAAACATCGAATCAAGATCTCCTATTGTGTCAATTGACATAAATATGCTATTTAAACAAAAATTGTCAAAAGGAAATCTTAAGCAACATTTTTTAATAAAATATTTGTATGATCCTTTCAGTTCTCAGGGCAGTAAATTAATGAGATGTAATTAAGTATCTTTTTCAATGGTCTCAGATATATTATAATATATCAAAAGATTTACATACAAAAAGTATTTAGCGATAAAAAACATTAAATGCAATCCACATATATAAATTTGACTTATAAAATTGATAATAATTTTTTGTTGATGATTTGGATGTTTATTTTGTATAGAATTGAGAAGATTCTATTTTTAAGTTAAATTTCAAATTAGCAGATTTTTTTTTAAAAAAAAGGTGGATTATTTTTTAATTATTAGTACAAAAATAATAAAGATCCCCCCCCCCCATATGATAAAAATTTCAGAAAAGCAAGGCAATGAAAAGGTACGGGATGAATAAAAATAAAGGAGACAGAGAGGGGAGGGGATGAGGTTAACGACACTTCAAGAACAATTCGACCGACGAGCTATTTTTAAATAAAAGAATCACAGTTGCATGGTAGGAAATAGGCTTTTTACAACATTTGTAAATGCTGCAAAATAGATAAAACTCAGACAAGAAAAGAATTAACCATGAACTGACTAAGAAAAGACATACTAGAGCAAGGACTCTTATTCTTAAGGAGGACTCTTAAATTAAATTCACTGACAGTCTTTTGATAATACTCAGGATAAATAATGATTCATAGATGATTTTGTATCATTATTCACAAAGAATGAAATCATAAAGAGCAGAAATCCATGATTTATTTGTATCTAGATTTCTGTTTAGGTCTTAAAGATACTAATTTTAAAAAGTCAAAAATATTATTTTTGACAGATTTTAATCTAATCTAATATAACTATTTCAGTTTCTAGAATGGATTTTAAAAATATCTATTGATAATTGAGAATTTCTTTGCAGAACTACATGAATGTTTTGTACTTTTCAGCAAGATTTAAACCAAATAATATTGCTTTAAATGAAAATGGGATGTTTCGCTTTTGAATCTATATATTTAAAATCATTGATAATTCGGGTTAATAGAAAGTTACATTCGATTCTAAAGATTATGGAAAGAGTTCGATGATATACGTTATTAACATAAAGCTTTTCTATACTGAATCTCAGTTATTGTTAATTAATCACCTTCTTTAAAATGCAATTGACACATACTTAGGACTATTTTAAAGTGTTAATTTTATATCAAAATAATCTTTCTTTGTTCTATCATCGTTAATTTCCATTCACCATAAATTATAGTCATATTTTCACTAAAAATGAACGAACATTAAATGAAGCAGTTATATAATTTATACATATTCATAAGAAAACAAAAATTGGAAAGATAGTTACAGAAGAAGTTTAATAAACAGAATTAAATCTTTCTCCTTTTTGGGTTTTCAAGTTTCAAATGGATAATAAAAATTACTATGATTTATATTGCATATCGTCGATGCATGAGTTTTTCTTCCTTCTCAGTCAGCAAAAATGAGAACTTTTCAGTAAATTGCAAACTCACGTGGTTCATAAAATAACTTTCAAATTTTTTTTCGACATCACATTCAAAACATTCACTTTAGCAAACTTTTTGGCGAAAAAAATCATTTAATTACTTTTCTTGGAATCACTTACCGGAATTACAGAAGAAACAAATAAAAATTCATTTCTCGCTAAAAGCGACTGACAACCACCCTCTTTTCCTGTACTTGCGACAACGGGGCATTTTCCTAATTCACAACTTCCCGAGTTATATTTGGTTTCATAAATGAGAAGCCATGCAAACAAACTAATCCTTCCTGACCCCTCGATTCCCTTCCCCATTCGTTATTTTGAAGTAGTCAAAGTCAACAGACAGTCAAAGTATCTCTGGATTCATCAAACGAGCGGCATCCATGAAAATTCAACCATCTCTTAAGTCAACATGCAAAGCAAGCTATTCATGATCGAACTAATGAAATAAGAGAGGAAAAATCCCTATAATAGAAAATGTTTATGTTGCGAAAGAATGGTTCCATGCCTCTCTCTTCGATGAAAGTGCTGTGGGGGCTCCGGAGGGGGGGGGGATTCCGACCAAATAATCATTGCAAACATGATATGTGTTGGGGAAGAGCTATAACTCCTGTTATATTCGGAGCATTTAATTGTGTCTTATTCAAGTTCGGATGTGTAGTGTTGCATAATTTTTTTTTGTCATGATATTTTTCAGATCTTTTGAAGCAACCTTTATTGGTAAAGTAGGTTTGTAATATTCATTTTGGCAGCTTTTGAAAGATGTCTGGAAAAGTTATTTTCAAAATATCTTTGATATGCTATCGGATAATCATCATAAACATCATACGTGTCGGGCGGAAATGAAGAACTGCGTTTCTCCTCTTTTATGTGGAGATTTTAATTGTGCACTTTTCAAACTGAGAAGTCGAGAGTAGCATACTTTCTGATGTATCGAGCTATTTTCGGATACACAGGTCATGGAGGTTTATAATATTTATTTTTGAAAGAAATGAACGATAGCAAGAAAAATATTTTTTGGAACTTCTTCGTTTAGGCTATCAAAAAACCATTGCAAATATGGCATTTTTGTTAAAGTATAAAAAATGGGCTTAAGAATAATTTCTGCTAATCGGAAAATATTTTTCAAAGATTCACCAAAGTATGCTATTTTTGTATGTTACGATTTTTTTTCTGAGTTCTAAATCCAGATTTTTAATTATAACTCAAAATTAACTTTTGGACTCATTTCCTGATACGGAAACATAATACTTGAAATTTCTTTAAGCACTTTTAATTTGAGAATGCTTCTAAAGATCTCTTCATTCTTCGATTCATTAATGTAAGTAGTTCTTTTTTTAGGTTTGATATTTTTTTTTAAATTTGACTAGCGATTATAAACAATATATGCTTAAAGACAACAAAATATTATATATAAAATTCCAGGAATATAAAATATGTAAAATAGCCAAAAATATGTAAGAAAATGTTGAAATTTCTTATAATGAATTTTGGTTGTAAATAACTTTTTTTTTTTATTTTAGTAATTGTAATTTGCATGTTTCAATTCATAATTTGTTTATATTTTAAAACTTTTTGATTGTTATTAACTTTTTCACCACACATAAATTTGACTTCAGATACTGATGACTTTAAGCTGTGTAAACCTTCAGAAAATACGTTTAGAACTGGTATTTAATTAATTTTAGCTGAATAATGTAGAAGCTAAAGCTGAAAAAAAAAATGTATATTTTGAACATACAATTACAACTGACAGCTTCTAATTTCGTCTGTTATTTTATATGCGCACTTTTATAAAGCTTTACATTTCCTACGATGCACCTATGGATTTTTTTTTCTTCCAACACAAAATTTTTCCTTTTAACAAAGAAAACATTGCCCCTAACTGAAAAGCTTCTTACTTAGATGAACGTCTATTTTATTGTTTGTTGAAATATGTCTTACATGACTATGTCTTTTATAACCTAAAAATTTTTTTACTTATTAGCCGTTTTACAATGTTTTGTAAGTTTTGCAATATTTTAAAAAAAAATTTACATCGAATTAAAGTGCTGGATTTTCATTCCGCCTTTGCACGATGGAAATGTTTTAAAACATTGAAAACGTGGGGAAAAAAATCTATTTGTGTCTATTTCTTCAACTGGGTTTATTTACAAGCATTACTATAAGATAAATGGCAACATACAAACTATTAATATCGATGTATATATCTCACAACTAGATATTCTCATTTCAAAATAAAATTTCTCATTAACAAACTTTGACACATTTATTAGAAGATATGCAACTCAGAGAAGCAAATTCGATTAATTAAAAAATGATTTTTTCCCCCGTTGAAACTATGCATTATTGAATTAATTTCAGATGGAGGAAGCAAAGAAAGAAAATGAACGAGAGAGATATCATTTTCATTGAGTTGCTTTCGGAAAGAGAGAGAAGATAGATGATGGAAACGACCTGATAATCCGGTGTGAGTTTATTTTGTGCACCCTCCCCCGATTGCCTTTGAAATTACATTTTTAATTGCAATATCCTGGCGAGGAATTCGGAGATAGCGAAAAGTGAGGGCATAAATTGGTGGCGCGTGTGGCAGAGGAGACCAGCAGTGAGTGTTATTAGTCGGTGCCATAAAGCGTCGAAGCCATTCTTAGGGCGTCTTAAATGCCTCCCTGGCGGTGCGCGGTTAATGGGTCCGGTTTGAATGTCGTTAGCAGTCAATATTTCACAAGAAATGGTGGCAACAATAAGGCGTCTCCAGGCGACGGCGGATATGACGTATGCGCCTCGCGCGATATATAAAATTAAACGACGTCATTAAAGAAAAGAGACGGCGCTCCCTGCAGTAATATCTTTCTAATTCTCATCTGCATCTATCTACAGAGGGTTCTCATTGGCTGCAGCTTAGGTGAGCGGTCCCCGTGAATTATTCTTCCAGCTCCGACGTCAACCATAATCTTGCAAGTGAAGACAGTCTTCATCAGTCTTGGGTCGGCGCTATTGCTTACGAATTACATATAATTTTCATTCCCCGTCACTCCGAAATGGATGGGATGGTGCGGCCCTTTAAGTAAACCATTCATCAGCCCCATCCAAAGAACTGCTCCCACCTACGTATGCATAAATCTTATTTTATTTCTGATATGTTTCGAGGTCTCTCCCGGGCTAATGTAATTAACACGGTCCCGAGAGCAATGGCTGGCCATTTAGTTTATGAACGCCGTAAATTTGCTACGCGCGCAGCCTCCGTGGGTTTTTTAAACATGGCCAGAGAACCTTAATAAATAGCAAACATTACCGAGACAGGAGAGATTTCCAATAATTAGTTCTTTAATAGCTTTGTGACTCGCAACAATCAGGTTGCGCACAAAATGCTTTGATCGCTATGAAGCCACATATTGATATTCATGGACAACTTCCCAACTCATCCTCCCAGAACAAATGTGCAACAGTAATACTCATTCTGCCATAGGAGAGAGTTAGCGTATCAAACACTTTTATTTTAATGGGTTTTATTTCAAATGCATTAACCTAAAGACAGAGTGCGTGAGCTGCTGATTGCATTGATGTCTGGTATTTTTTTAAAGACTTTCTGTGAAGTGGTGCTGTTGTTATCCACTTGCCTGAACAAAAACCCTTTCTTTCACAACAGAACAAAACGAAATCTTCATCACATACTCTATTACAATTTTTATTTAGTGCTGACAAAAATGGGGGCATATATTTAAAGCCTGAAAATTAAACGATATACGAATATGTCGATATACGAAACGATAAACGATATACGAATTTCAGAAAATTTTCAGTTAGAGCCAATTAATCTATTTAAAAAGAATATTCATAAGAATGAAATTCATTTCCCTCTTGAGACACTTTGGCTGAGGGCTTAAAAGAACACGCAGTAAAAGAAAGGAATCAATCATTCAGCATGAAGTATTATACATTTTGAATTGACAAATGAATGCATTATAGTAATTTTTTAATCGGCAAGACAAATGAATTCCCTATTATTTAATTTTTGAATTACTAAAAAATAAAAACTGTTGTAGCAAACTCATTCACATAATATATAATAATACCTTAATATACCTAAATTCTGTTGCTACTAGTTAAAGAAATACTAGTTGACTTGAAATATGGTTATTTTCTTCTATTAAATTCATTTGTTAAGTAAGTTAAGGAATTCTTATTGAAATAAAGTTTTATGTAATGAAGTTCAAGTTATGTGATGTGAAAAGTTAAAAATTTTTTCTGAAACTTAATTCATATTTTTGTTTTGTTTTGTTTTCCACTGGCCAATTAAAATTAATCCAAGAGAATATAAAATCAGTAAGGCCTATGTAACAAAATAAGAAATGAAGAAAGTTGTTTTCAAAATTATTATTACTGATTGATTATTTTCTTCCAATTATAATTCACAATTTAATTAAATCAGTAAAACTTGAACCAACGGATGAAATCTCATATAACATCGCATTTAATCTAACGACTTATACAGCTAATCATTTAAGATTCTATTTGAAAATTCTCATACTTTTTATATGGAGGGAAAATTGCATATTGGACAAAATTCAATTTTAGTATTGTCTAATTGGAAAGATATCCTAAAATAAACGACATTACTAGCAATTGAAAAGCAGAAAAGACTTGACAGCATTAGCTCAGTTAATTTATTATTTGAATTGAATTTGAAAAACATAATTCATTGTACGGTTTTCTTGAATTCAGAGTAAAGCACAATGGATTTTTAAGGTTAAAATTGGTATCGTTTTCGCTTCAAAAATTTAACTCGGATTACACAATTTTCTCAAATATTCCTGTTTCTCTAAATAAAATACGAAATTCTCTCACATTTCTATTTTATTCATAGCCTAAAAATATTGAATAGAACTGAACCGTTTAAAAATATTGAACAAACTTCTATCTGTAATCCCCTAGAAGTATATGTTGTTTGAAACAACAGAACGGCTAATTAGGATTTATCCCTTCAAGTAATATTTAATTAATTTTATATTTGCATATATCTCCTTTATTGATTTCAAGATTTATTTTTATTTACAAACATTTCAGGATAAGTCAACAATTAAAGGAGCATATGAAGGGGGATTGAAAGGGTAAATCATCATTAAATTGTACAATCTACTGAAAAAAAAAAAAAAAAAAGACAAATCATTAAAATATCAGCATGAACCTAAAATTTTCACGAATTAATTTTAGTTGATATACTCGATTCAGCAAGCACGAATACTTTATGACAGTTCTATATATTGATTCTAATATTATTCTTGAAAGTTAGAATAGACTCGGTCACTCTTGGAAAGACTCTGTCATAATAGAACTGAATCATAGTAGTCTTTCAATAGAGTCGTCTACTCATAGAAGTAGCCAAAAGAAGTTTCGAGGTAGCCTGAACCAAACTAATTATCTAACATAGTAGATGATATACGGAATCATTAATTAACTTCAGCTCCACAGTTCTAGAAATTTTAATAAACACGAATAAAGTATCTAAACTATATATTGTTTATAATATAATAACTGAATGGTTAGAATAAAAGTGCTAGTGCAAAAACCTCAGCAGAATGTCACTAAACTATGTCTTCTACAGAAAGAAAAGGCCAAGAGGAATTATGAGAGGGCTAGCTTGATTAAATTACGGAAGAGAGAAAGAGAAAGCTTTTGAGCCGTTCCTCTACTGATTGATGGATGGTCCAAGCTAGCCGACCATCTACTAATTGTCCATGCGCAGTCTCTCTGTAATGAAGAAGTAGCAGAAGACAGAATGGGAGAGCGAAAGTTGGGGGAACCCGTACTCTATGGACTTTTGCTTCAACTGGGGCTCTCTCAATGGAGCGTAATGACTGTCCATAATGGTTCAACAGTTGCCATTTCCTCGCTAGTGAACCATGATTTCGGGAGGTCTATCCAGTCGGGAATATAAGGCTAATGGGACCTCGTAGTCTAGTTGCTTGAGACGAGATGCAACTGAAATAAAAGCAGTTTTTATGTCTTGAAAGGCGTTGGCTTTCGGAATAATGTTTAAGAATATTATTCCTTTGGATTCAGAAGGGCGGTTTGGCTTTCACTACTGTAATACTGTCTTTCGTGACATACTTTGTAGAAAATTCATTTAGCCTCACAATTGCTTTATTTAAGGCATTCACGCACAAAGGGATCTGATATGCATTTTTAAGACTTGAAATTAAGGTCAGTAACCGTATGGATACAATACACTCGCAAATTTCAATAAAGAGAATTACAGCATTAACTGCACGTGCATCTTTTAAAAAAGTATGATCTTTTCTTGCAATAAATGACTTTGAAGAACTCACTATTTTATAGTAAGACCTCAAATAAATCGTTTTGCATAAAGTGATTTTTTTCGTAAATAAAATATACAATTGTGTAAGAAAAAAAAATTTCTGATGATTTTCTTATTTTTTAATAGTAATATAATAATATTTAATGAAATTAAACGTGATAAAACTGAGTTCCTTAGATATTAAATAAAACTCATTTTGTTTCTAGAAGCAAAAGAAACTTTTGAACTTTATTTTAGGTATATATTTATTAATAATTATAACTTACGATAGCATTTTTAATAATAATAATAATTTAATTAATTTCAATAAAAAATTTGCAATCTGTTGAGAAAAGCCCAGTAATCAGAATTATAAGTATATACACTGTTTTAAATTCTTTTTCATTAAATATATCTTAACAAATTCCTTATACGGTATAGTGCACATGGGTACAGTGCATACCCATATAAAATGTGTGCCCTCGTGTTTATTTTTGCACTGAAAATGACAAATTTATTTGAGTTTGCATTCGTCAGAAATTTCATTTTTATTCTTTAATCCGTTTAAAACCGAGTGACAGTAGGAAAATAAAGAGAAAGGGAAAACAAACATCAGGGATCCATCGGAAAAATAAACTAAAATTACAAGCGGATAATCTAGATCATCAAAACATTTGTGTGCGTTGTAATCAGAAAATTGAAGTTGGAATGATAAGGAATATGAAATACCACTTTCATTGAAAACAGAAAAGAGAGAAACAAAAATTAGGAAGAAACTGAAATAAGCTGAAACCTTAAAAATATTCTTTCTTTTCTTTTCTTTTTTTTTTAGTTAATGATAACAGACTACATTATGAACCATTCTAATTTTTCAACTCAGCTTTTAATTAGCAGCATGAAATTATTTCTTTGAGATTGAAAATTCCAACAATTTTTCTGTAAAAATATTCTAGGCATGTCTTATTATCTTATCTCTCTAAGAAGAAAGAAAAACTGAAATGATAGTGCTTAATTTCTCAGTTGACTGATTCGCGTTATAATTGTTTCTTATTTTTGAATCTGAAATTCTATAAGAAAAAGATTTCTACTTTTCAATTCTCTGTGACGGTTTTTGAAAATTTTGACTTCAAGGTTTGGAAAAAGAAACATATTCTCTTATCTTTGTTAAAAGGAAGACCATGAATAATGTCATATCTTTTTTAACTGACACAGTGTGAATTTTTTGGTATGATGATTTCTACTATGATGCCATAAAAATATCACGTGTTATTTAGTTGACGCGATGTAATTTAGTTTTGTGAATTCCATGATGTTAGTTTTGGAGAATTTCTAAGCTCCATTTGGGTTTTTTTAATGACATTTATATTTTTAAATATTTGCAACTTCATTTCTTTCGACTGCTTTATTTTTTCTCTTCTAACAATAATAGAAATTATTTAAAATCACATTTATGTTGTTTGCATTTAGGAAAATATGTAATGATTTTAAATGGAAAAATCTTAATTAATCTAAATGTTTAGACCTTTTGTCATTTCTCCTTTTTTTTTCTTTCTTTTTCTTATTTTTTTTATTAATATTTCCGACTTTCTACTCAAGAATATACATATATAT
>JAPMOR010024236.1:381197-393426 GCA_026543865.1 Argiope aurantia | reverse complement strand
CGTGTTTCAAAATTGCTTACATGCAACCTGCTGAGAAATATAAATTTAAACTTATTTTGAGGATTTTAAAATTAAATTATCCATTTAATCTTTCTATGAGACAATTTTTTAAAGATATAGTGATTTATTAAAAAAGAAGATTCGAATTTTAAAACAGAGCCGTTAGCCTTCCCTTTATAAAAGAGAGGGGGGAAAATTAAAACATGAAAATCAGAACTAATTACTATTAAAATGACTTTTGAAAGTCTTTTGGAATTACTATTAAAACCAATTATAAGGAATATGCATAAAATTTTACAAAATCATTATTATTATTATTATGAGATTAGGAAATTTTCCATTTCAAAAAACGAAGATACTAAATAGACTCTTGTCAATTCCGGATATAACTTTTAAAAAATCTCTCAACAAATCAACGTTATAAAATCCTTAAGGGTATTTATTTCATGTTACGCGGCTCTTTGTACCAGATCCTATAAATGTCAATAAAATCAAATAATTGGCCGGGGGAGAAAATTCGCGAGCGGGCGAGTGAACTACTTCCATTTGGGGTCCCTTGTGGAGAAGCCGAACACGGGTTGTGATCAATTTCTGAAAGAAGGGGGTAAAAAGGCCGCGACCCCATCACTCATAAGTGTTATGACCTCCACGTTCTACCATCAAGCTTCTATTGCGACACACAAAGCGCTAATCCTCCCTCTCTAAATGAAATTTCCGTGTAGGGATAGGGGATTCACTTTTTGTTTTTCAATTGTTTCGCTTCTTCCCTCTAATGCAGTGTTACCCGATCCTTTTGTCAATGAGGGGTCCCTAGAGCTGGGTTCATCCCCCTTCCCCCACTATAAAAATTATTTTTCGTTTTTACTGTTATTTTTATATACACAGTAACCTCGAATGAGGTTTTAAAAGAATACGCATTGGAGAATCATTAGAGATTTAAGAAATTCTTAGTTTACAGTTATCAGGGAAATATATTGATACACGGTTTTAGAGTCAATTATTTAAAGAATTGTGATTTTTTTTAATGATTGATAAACTAGATAGTCTTAAGATATTGAGCTCGTACTGTTCGAGGGAGAAGGACTCTAAAATAAAATATCTAAGAAACCGTCCGACATAGAAAAAAAAAAATTGGACTGTTAAATATCAATATAAAAACTTCTTCAATAAATGCAAATACACACACACACACACACACACACACACACACACACACACACACACACACACAAATATATGAATAAAACCAGAGGTGATAATTGAAAATTCATAAAGCGGAAGGGAATTAAAATAGGTTTGAAAAACCGAAGTCAAATATTAAACAATTACACGTAAATTGTAAGTCTTGAAATTTTTCTAGTTGCTCCTATTTTAAAAAGAAAAATTTCCTTTTACTTCGATTACACGTATATATATGGAAATAATTAAAATAAAATTAGTTGAGGAAAAGTAAGCAAAGTAATAATAATGTAATGCCTTCATTAGAGGCCCAATTAAATTAAATATTTTTATTAAAAATATTTTACAAATTGTGTTTGCTTTCTAATGCAGAAGACGCCAGAGTTTTTACGACCCTTTTTGCAATCTTGATTCATAGTTAACATCAAGAAAAAAAGAGCGGAAATTTTCAATCGATACATATTTGATTCCCTGCATTCAGTTATATGTGTCTTCAAACAAATAATTACTTCATTACTACATTTTCAGTAAAAATAAATGCTTATTTTATATGATGCTTGTAAGGTATTAGGACATTCATTAGTTTTTGCCTCAATTGGAATAATATGCTAGCCTTCAGTAAATGACACAGAATCATTTCCTTATTCATTTCCAAAATGAATCATGGCCATCAAGTAAGCTAGATAAGCATGAAATGAGTAAATGATAATTTTGTGAGAAATATATCTACAAATTGGTATCTCTTACATTTGAGAGATATCATTGTGAACTGCTAAGATACATTTCCTTTTTTAACTTCCACATTTCCAAGCGAAAACGTTCCACGAAAAGCAATCTGTAGTGAAAAGTATAGCGAATCTTAAATGGAGGCACCAAGCAATGGAATAATAATAATAATAATAATATTAAAAGAACTAAAAAATTAATCAGACTTTTAGAATAACTTTCTATCTTTTTTTCTGAACAGAAAAAAAAAAGTGAGTGTAATTTCGCCTTCGCCTCATTTTCGTAAATCAAGCTTTTATCAATGAACTACCCAAAAAAGAACGCCTCCAGAAGCGCTTGGAGTCCAGTTTTATACGAGAACCCCCGATAAGTTCAGATAATGAAATCATGGCCCCATTGTGCAAACCTCCGCCCAACCCAAATGGCGCTGATTAGGTTGGTCGCCGTCCCCTGCTAGCAAAGGCTTTTGGGAACTAATCAAACCGCCGTATTAGGTTCGGCTCCCAAGACCTTACGCAAATGAGAAAAGGATTTAGACCCGCCTTTTAAGCATGGGGAGAAATGAAAATGAAGGGATCTCCACTGGACACTTCGGAATCAGTGAACAAAACTCAGTGGAGTTACTTTATTAAAAATAATTATATTTGACAAGCAAGTGAGCACCAATAAGTTTAGAAAAGAGATTGGTCATTTTATTCATGAAAGTACTTTTGTCTTTAATCTGTAAACCGCATTGAAAACCACGTTAAAAAGCAATATTCTGAATTAAAATTTTAATAGGTGCAGTATTCTTCTCAAAGCTTTTCGAGTTTTTTCTTTCTCTACGTACTGATCTTTTCGGGCCAAACATACACATCGCACCGTTATGTGCAACTATAAATATTTTTGATTAATTCCAATCAAAAAAGTTTTATATTGAGATATAGAAATTCAAAATAAATCAGTCATTTCATTAATTTTCAAGAATGTTTGTGTAACGAGAATAAGCGCAAAAAGAATAAAGATGGTTAAATGTTATATTTTATTTTTGACAACGAAAAACATGAAAGCATGTTAATAATCTTTTAATCGGTTTCTTTCATAATTATAGATTAAATTTAATGACCTACTTCTTTTCAAAGTTTGAATAAACAATGCAATGTATAATTGAAATAATTATGATATCTTAATTCTCATTCCAAAATTTAAAAAAGTGGGTAGAACATACAAAAGTTTTGGAATTTTATTTGCCTATCAATGATTTATTTACTTTAATTATTTCAAAAAGAGAACAGTGTATGTTATTTAAATTACTTCCTGAAGCTCATATATTTTTATTTGCATAAGTAAACAACAAATATCAGAGATATTGTACGAAGAGATAGAGAAACAAACATGCAATTGCTCAAAGCTATGATGAAATTAAAATGTATTTCAATTTCTAAAAAGAAGTTTAATTCTTATTATTGTATTGTGCCGTTTGCAAACAAATCAATAGAGTAAGTAAGCAATCTGCCCTTTCAATGGATCAAAATATAAATATTAAAAATAAAGTTCATTAAAAACTTCATTATGATACAGCCACATATTCTTGAGTCACAAATTTTATATTATTTTCATCGCAAAGGAAGGAAACGTGTTTCTATCTAAAAATGCAAATAATCGGAACAAAATACGCTTCGGTGAATAATTTTAAAATCCCAAAAATATTAATAAGTATATATGAAGAAAAGCTTTTATATACGTTAAAAATTCAGCAAATTACCTTTTGTATTAATGAAATGAAAGAAACATCTCCGTATTAAAAAGAATAGAAAAACTAATAATCTCTATTATTATTTTTCTCCGAGATAGAAATTTCATTAAAATTCTGCAGATTGAATGATGGGAAAAGAAGCCATCAAGCAAACAAAAATTAAAGAGAAGTCTTTTCATTCGAACAGTGTTATTCTTCTTTGTAGTGTTTTCCCTCTCTGTTCTTTCATAATAGCAAAAGAACAATAAATTGAAAAAGCTGAAAATTGTCCCTGATGGCACCGGCGTTGTTTTCTTTTTTGAATCCCCAACGATATATGATACGGAAAGATAATAATTCTCAGATGGTTTATAGCCCTCGGAGAATAGAAAGAGCCCAAATATATCGTCGCTAATCGCAGAGTGATACATTCTATCATTGGCAAAAAAATAGACCATTATAAACACTCATCGTAGCACGACGGCATGGACTTTTGTACGCCCAGCCGTATAAAAGATAGCTTTGAATTCATCCAAAAACTAATTATTTTTCTTCTCAACCCTTGTCCCATAATTCGTTTTTAATCCTCATCCTTACGACAATATTTCTTCTTCCGTAATTGCCGATCCATTTAGATATGACCATCATAAATGCGGACAGATTCCACTGCTTGTAGAATTCCGAAAGTCAATACTACTGAAAAGGGATTGGCGGAAACCTTGATTGGAGGTGTATAAAAGAGGACTAGACTGGCATACCAAGTAGCTCGCCCGGCAGAAACCGTTGCATGGGATTGATTTGAAAATGCGTTTTATTCGGATGTCGGGTTCAGATGTGAGCAACTGCATAAACCAATTTAGAGGGGCAGGGGTGCACGTAGGCTACTAAATGGATAATTTTATATGTGTTTCTCATTTAACTGCAGTACACATATTTGCTACCCCTTTCCCTCGTAAAGCGAATTTTGGATTCGTTCCTACGTCGAGTCAGGATAATCTCTTAATAGACTTATTTAGAAAAACAAACAGAATAAAACCCTTTTTTATATTATGTGAAAGTATAACATAGTCATTACATAGTCAAAACTATACTGAATTTTTCAACGAATTCAGGCATATTGGATTCCTGTTTTGGTCCTTCCGATGATAAATATTTTATATTATTAGTGGCAGGATATTCGGTATCCAAAAGCTTTGGTATGGTGAAATCGTTAATAATTTTATTGAATAAAATTCAAAATTTAATGATTTTTATTAATTAATTAATCCAATATTAAATTAATGCCTTATTTAAAGGATACACCATTGATAATAGGAAGAATATTTAATAGCTTTAAATCATAGTTAAATTAGAAGACCACCACCACCACCAACAAAAAATGTGTGAGAGAGAAATCCACTTTCCAGTCTTACAACTAGATAGTACACCTACAATTTCAACCATATATATGGGTAACTTTCTATGGAACTAGGAAAGAAATCTAAAAAGCTCCTATTTCGACATTTTTATCGCTTAATTATCAAATTGAGGAGTTTTCCAATTCAGGAAATTAATATGCCCGAATTGTTTGTAAAGGAAAAGGCGAATTATATTCCCTTTTAAAAATCAACAAATAATAATGTTCGTCATTTCGTATGATATGAAGTATGCTAACCAAAATGTTATGATTAGATTTATTTTTTTACAACTAACTGCAAATTTTGAAATATACATTGTCGCCAATTTCCAGAACACTAAGAAAATAACATCTACCCCAAAACGCACTCCATTTATGATTCACGCAAGAATATACTTTATAACTGATTGAAAGATAGGAATAAAGGATATTGTTACAATTGTCAAAGTGCAATTCAGGAGCAACAAGATCAAATGGCGCAGTAACCGCTTTCCTGGGCCAATAAATTGCCTTTATCTATGAATTATGAATCTGATGCGTATATACGTAAAATCACCAAATGATTTTCCCAAAGCGGGCAATTTAATATGATGTCATGGTTAGATTATACAAAATAAGATTTTATGAAAGGAAGATTTTATGTTCTTCAGAAAGAAGTAATAGAATTCATTTTAGTGGCCTTTTCAAACCTGACCACAGCTCATAATTTTTCATGTCAATATCCTTATATTTACTCTTTCATGGCAAAAAGTTTGGATCTATGAAAACTATCAGACAGTTTAAGATTTTCACACCAAAAAAAATATATGATGCAGAAAATCTTTTGTTAAAAAATGTCGAAGACAGCACTTTATTATATTTGTTTTAGAAACTTATAGTATAATAAGTTTAATATTTTTTAAATAAGATATAAACAGATAATTAAGGGAAATTGTGATGCATTTTCATGTAACAGAATTGAATATTATGTTTGAATATGACATCAATTCTTTCATAACAAACTTTTTGTTTTCTTCGTGCGTTTGGAATTTTAAAAAATCCTACGACAAATTAGGTTTTGAATGAAATTTGAGAAAATGGGAAATAAAACATACGTACAAAGGCAAAAATAATAAGTATTATATAAAAGCAAGATAATTATGCAAAAGAAAAAAAATTATGATTTAAGATAATAAAGATTTTAAGTTTCAATCTTATCCCAGTTATTAATACATAATTTTTATTACTGCGAATTTGGAATCAAATCATGCGAAATCAAATTAAAAATATGCTTTTATAAGAAGTTCGAATTCATTTACATCGCTCAAAACCTTTTATGTAGGACTGAATAATTTATTTATAAGATTTTATATCAAATTATTTCGGTATAGGTGAAAGTAAATAATTTTCATACCAACCTCAGAGCGTTAAAAAAAGAAAAAAAAAGTTTGAAAATTTGACCCGTACTTTTAAAAAGATTTATACCCATATTTTAAATACAAAATACGTATATATGACATAATTAACTTTTTCGATATTTTAATTTCAAGAAATGCTAGAAAAGAGCTGACACCGAATGGAGTTTCTTTTCTTTTTGTCCTAAAGGCGAAAAAGATTGCAGTCATAAATAACTTCGAACACTGTTCTTCACTACACTGGTATCATTGTAAAGATGTTTTACGGCACTCGTTGTCAGTTAATTACCGAGAACTAGTTTCATCAGCACAAATTTCTGCTGCAGTGGATCGCAAAAAGGAATTTATTTTACAAGAAAAGTATTCCTGAAACTATACAACAAGAACACATTCCTTGGGTTCCTCTTTGTAGTATTTTGGACCCCTAGTGGATAAATGCCTAAGAAATGTAAAAGAAGATCTAATCTTTGTTATGCAACTCAAAAGTCTTGCATTTATTCGATTTATGCCATTTAATAAAATGAAATATAGAGATATTTTAAAAACTTGTAAAACATTATGATAAGCGTTTCATTAGAAATGATAACATCATGAATATAGTGATGTTGCTAACAAAAATTCTATATATTTCTTACAGCTAAAGAATTCAATTATATTTAAATTAATGAATATTTGATCTATTCCATTTAGGCGAACTTTTAAGCACTGTTCAATCTAATCATTGCAATTAAATTGTCAGAAATGCCTTTCTACTCCGAGTTTGGCAGCTTGGAAGAACGCGAACGTGTCAGAGCATGCAATAAGACGAATAGCTTTATTAGTCATTGTAATAGTCTGTTGTATCTCAAACAATAGTGGTTCTTTCCAAAGAATACACAAATGTTTCTTAGCCAAGAGGGAAAACGATAGCTATCTGGAGGCCAGAGATGTCTCTTGGCATGCTCGCTTAATACTGTTAAAGACAAAAGGCATTACCGGTGAGAAATTTCCGCCGATATTCTTGCTTCTGTGGGTTTGGAAAGCGTGCCACAAGAAGTATCATGGAAAGGTTGCCACCCTCACTTACGCCCCCCTCAACTGGCCACAGTTGTGTCCTAGCGCTGAGTGGGGCTCTTTGCGTTGCACCTTCGCTAATGCATCCATAACAGGATTAATAACAGCATGTCTCCGGCCCCTCTCTCTCTCTCTCCTTCCTCTTAGATTGTAAGGGGGCCCTGGGTGAGTGGGGCCTAAATCACAGGCCTTGTCACGAGCCCCTACCCATCTGTAACTCGGGCGAACCTCTTTCGACCATCTATCTATTTTTCTCTACTCTGATTGCTTCTGACAATTGATTTCTTTCTTTCTTTCTTTTGGTAACGGGAGGAGATCGATTTGATAAGCGCATTGATTCATTAGGGAATCAATGGACAGGGATCTGGAGTGGAAAGCGACTTCTGGCAGCTTAATTGTGTGCAAGGTTCCATTTACTCACTCAACTGATATGGAAATGCTAAGAGACTAAACAAAGATAAGCCTAAACGAGCATAGAAAGATGAAAGTAAAAAAGCCCTTACTCGGAAAAAGTACTTTTTTACCAGACTCTAATATAACTTAATAACAAAAACTATAATCTTATAAAGCCCGACAAAACATGTTAGGGAAATGATGAAAATATATTAAAAGTAATAATTTAAAGGCTCAAATCAGAGGACTTGTTATGTAACAAATGTAGCTGTCTAAAAATAATAAGAAAAGGATAATAAATGAAATTTAATTTTAAAATTTGAGCAATATTCAGAATACAAGATAATTCTTATCATCAGAGGAAGTAAAACATGACCAGAAAAAACATAACGTTAATAGAAAATTTTAGTAATTAGGAAAGAAAATTATGAATTTATTTCCAGAAAATTAAAAAAAAAAAAAAAAGAGTTACATCTACCCTTTTGTTTGTGTGAAAAATAGTTAAGAATGTGGAAATAAAGAAATGGAAACTTACAAGGAGACATAAAGAAATTATTATACATTTTATTTCCAAAACTTTTTCCTTTATTTCTAAATTGTAAATATTTTTCATTTCTATGAATGTATTTAAAGAAACTAAAAATTTTAGGTGGATAATTTATTTTCTAACAATGAACACACACTGTTCAAAACATTTCCAATAATATGTAATGCATCAAAGGATGGAAACACAATTGTCCACGTTTCCCTTCCCAAAGTATAAATAAACCCTATTAATCCATAAATAATAAACGATAAATATGATTTTTCGTTCGGTATATACAGGCCTGACCCCACCCACCCACCCTTTTTGTTGCGCATTTTGAACATGAAATTAAAAAAAAATCCTTCTTACTTTTTGTCCAGCTATTAATTAAAACACACGTGTAAATATTACATTTGAGAGAATCACATGAGAGCATTCTTATCAATATATCTTTGAAAACAAATTGCTTCCTAAACGCATTATTGTTTAACAACCACTGTCGAGAGTTCTTCACCACTGTAAAAACATCTATTTTAATTTCTAGTTCCTTTTCAATCGGATCTATCCGATCTGACGTGATGTATGCGCCATTCTTTTTAAATTTTTGTTAACTAAAAACCCAGCAAGCATATCGCAGTAACTTCCTACGATCAAAAAGTGCAACGCATTCATGTCGTAAGGCCTTGGCATTAATATTATTATTATTTTTTTTACAATCTCCATTCCGACTTCGCTTCCTCTTTTATAATCCGTATGAGCCATAGTTGAACAGAATCAAAGGAGGTAATATTATATATCAAATCATTTGACACTCATGTATAAAGAGCCGGCTGTAGGGAGAATGTGTCTTGAATGGTAAATAGGTGGGAAGAGAATAACTCATATTGAAATGGGCACAAGTGACACGGGCGTTGCATTGGACTGCTCATTACTTTTCTAGAGAGTTCTCCTAAAGTTTACTTGGATATTTTCCGTCCAAAACTCTTATCAGGAACCGATAGGCTGTTGGTAAGGATGACCGCTTGTTCTTCAAGTCCTACGCATTCTGAGTAAGATAATTAATGAGGTTCTACGCTATGATGCATCGCTATGTATATTAACAATTCGGCAACTAAGTAACAACTGTGGATCATTAATAACTCTATAAAAAGGAAAAAAGAATTAAGCTGGAGAGAAAGGTATGCATATTGATAACGATCTTTTCTTTGAAAGATTTCGCTTTCATAGATATGTGAATGGACACAGTTTCGTCCACTCTGATATCATAATCAAGATGATATTATTTTGCTTCCTTCTTGCTGCTGCGTGCGTGGCCTTTTAAGTTGACAGATGGGTATTTTAAGATGGTATATATCAAATTTTAAGAAATGTGTTAGAACAGAATAATAAATTTAAAAAGAAAAAACGGTGTCTTTTAATGC
The DNA here is from genome assembly GCA_026543865.1 of Argiope aurantia. NCBI lineage: Eukaryota > Metazoa > Arthropoda > Arachnida > Araneae > Araneidae > Argiope > Argiope aurantia. Next base: position 383,624 of record JAPMOR010024236.1, on the reverse strand, counting down.
GTAATGCCGCAGCAGGTTGTGGCTTAAAACAGGATATAAATCTTTTTCATAAAGAGATAATGAAAGTGTTTCACGTTTCTCTTTGTTAATTAGCTTTTCGAAAGAAAGGAAATGGCCAGTATTTTTCATACACATGTAAAGGAAAAAGAAATCCGTCCGTTAAATGGAATAAATTTAAGATATTAATGAAAAGAATGAATTCCTCAAGTAAAATGACCCAATTTTAAATGAAGGGAAAGAGGAAAAAAAGTGAATAAAATTATTAAGCGGTTTTTCTTTTTTATATCTGTTTGAGTTTATCGTTATTATTTTGCTACTTAACATGTACTTAACGTTTCTGCAAATACGTAAAAAAGGCTTTGAAAGATTTTTTTACAAAAGTATATGCTGATTTGCATATAATACGGAATATTTTTAGATAAATATTAAATATGTGAGAGAATTCAAAAGAAAATCTAGTAACATTCTTATGTTTCCTTTTTCACAAGTTTGGTTTTATTCGAGAACTTGGAATCTTTATCTTTCTGTCAACATATTTCTCTGTTTTAATACTTTTTAAAGGTAAATTGCTGAATTCTGTAGAATAAGTGAATTCCTCCTGGATGCTATCCGAGAGAAGCTCTACTGTGCAGTTTCAACAAGAAATGCATTTCTTCCATCGGAAAATCTGGGTATATGATTATCAGTTTCAATAATAGAGGATCGCAAGGCTTCGGTCAGATTTTCTCAAATATGTGGATATATTCAGGAAAAATATCCTCAACTTCGAAAGTGGAGGAGCCTGAGGTTTAGTACCAACTACACCTTTCAGGTGGGCCCGATGTAAGCGCGATTTGTCATATTTGTCGCCGTGGCTCAAATGAGTTCAAGGTGGTGTGGCAGTTTGGTGAGTTAGGTGGCGTTCTTGCTATCATGCAGCTTCAAAATGAGATTTAATTTAATAAAATTAATTGGGGTTTTTAGTGGCAATTAGTGTAAATAAAGCAAGAAAAGGCTTTAGAAAGAAATGATTGGTTTTGATGTTAGATCAAATGCAAGCATATGAAGTAGGTTTTAACTAAACGTGTGTGCGTGTGTATGCCTATCAATAAACTAGCAGTGAGGAAGAATGCCAAAAAATTCTTTTGGTTTTAAATTAATGGATTAAGATCTAACAGAGCTAAATAAACTTATACGAATGTCTCTGAATTTATGTTGAAGTTAAGTAATAAAAACTAATCAAGGCCCCATATAAGTATTATATTTCTTTCAAAATCTAGATTTTTTGCCTTTCACATGAGAGTCACAGTGAAAATTTTTGGAGCATTAAATGGCAACTCCAAATTTAAATCTTCATTCGATTCTCTATTTGTTTTGGTAACAAGTCAAGAAAACTTATTCAGCATTTTCATTTCCTCATGCTCTATTGACACTAGTATAAGAATAGGGCGACATATACTCTCTCTCAAGTATAAAATGAAAAAATAGAAACAACAACAAAAAGAAGATAAAGATAGTTGGCATGCAGTGCGTGTGTAGAAAGTTACAGCCCGTCCCCGCTAGTTCTGCAGTGAAATGTGGATGGTAAACTAGAAAGGGATTTTTTTTTTTTTTTTTTTTTGGCAATAAAACGTTTTTACTCCTAGTGTTGGAGCAGAGCGTTGACGTAGTTCTCCAGTGACCAGCGAGTTCCGACATTGTTTGATTGCTCAGGTACTAATTATGACAAGACTATTAGAATCAGATTATGGGCATCGCATATTGACTACCCATACAGAGAAGTAAAAAGAAGAAAGACAACGAGGTCCACTTGGCCGCCGTACTCACATAAAGCAGTCAAAGGCTACGGTCGTTAGTTTTTATTTATAGCCTACTGCCAAGACGGCTGTATATCAGTTTTGTCATACCTAAGATCAGAGAGAGGAAAAACGTCTCTTGTAAGTTGTGTCCCTCCCCTTTTTATAATACAATTCTGCACTTCAAGAAAAAGACACCCTAGTCAGGACGATGTGCCGAGAGCATCATAAAAAGGAAGACCAATTTTGTTTTCACCTCCAGTTCAATTGATTGTTTCAGGTATAGTGCTGGCAGACTACCAAGTGGTTTTATAACTGTCCTCCCTCCCCTTTTTCCAGTTGCCGATGCCAGCGAGAAAGAAATGAAATATTCGCCACCATAACGTTTTGTCATAAAGCAGCCCAAGTCAGAGCTTAACGAGGGACTTGACTGCTGTAGTGTTCGCTTAATTTATAAGCTAGAGTTTCGCTTTATTATTGAGCGCGTGTCAGGATCCGTCGAAGGTTACAGAGCTGCTTTTGTGAGTCAAAGATGTAGAAGAATGGTGCTTATCATGCACGATTCTCACGTATTGCCCTATGGGAAAAGCTTTATAAACACACGCATATTTATGTTCGGACATGTGTCTTCCGAACAACATCGGTGGGCGAA
>JAPMOR010024236.1:299066-377823 GCA_026543865.1 Argiope aurantia | reverse complement strand
AGGGTGCTAATTAAATAAATCAAAATCTCTCTCCCCCACCCCATCATACTGAGAAAAAATACTTTGAGAATATTTATCTATGCCGCTTGCATACATTTAATTTTAATGACTTCTTTAGACATTAAAATAAAATGAATGCAGAGGCAGCATTCAAAAATTTCATGAGGTTTACTAGAAACTGTTTTGTTTAAACTGCCAGTCTATATTTGCGAACTCATTATGAATTGATTTCAAAATTATAACTTGTTTAACGTCAGATTAAAATTTCACAAATTTCTTGCTTAACACTCCTGTATCCTCTTTACAATAACTTGTTTTAATGAAGTAGAAAGGGGAAAAACGAGAACCAAGTAATAAACAAATTGCTTGCAATAAATTGTCATTGTCTCCGTTCGAACAGTAACAGAAATATATGAGACATTTCGAAATGCGACCTGTGCAGTTAAAAAAAAAGTTAGTTATAGGTGAGGAGGAAAGAAAAAATGCAACGTTGTTCTTATTGTTTACTTTCCTCCCTCCTTTCCTGTTGGGTTGTCTTATGCTGTCGCTAGAGAGCGCATATTTGCGTGGAAAATATCCAGTGATTAAGGCAAGCTGGCATTAAGGACACGACCAGAGGAGAGACAGTATATATATATAAAAAAGAGCAATTGTGAAACGAGGCGAGTCCACAACAACAAATACTTAGTACTGGAGCAAATTAAAATCCAGATAATTAACGAAGGGAGATCCTAGAGACACGTAGCGATCAAAACGCGCTTCTTATGGGTTTGGAAGCATTAAGCCTAATTACCCTATACGGACTTAGTGACACGCCTTTCAGATGTTATCGGCAATCCTCCAGTAGCAACGAAAACTGTTCGACGCAATTAACTCAAAACCCCGCTAATGACCAATAGAAGGGGAAAAAACGGGTAACCACTCATCAAAACCGAATGTCTCCATCTCTGGCTTGGTGAGCCATTGTCACATGAATCGAATCGATTGCTTTCAGCTTTTAGCACAAATTTTCAAGCCCTCAATCTCTCCTTTTTTTAATTTCCATTTCTTTTCAAACGCGCCAACGCATATGAGGCAACGAGATTAATTAAAAGCAGTTGTTTTACGAAGAGTTTTTTCTGTTGTTGTTTTTTTAATCGCTAATTTGCTAAATGTGACCTTCCAGAAAGACAGCAGAACCGTGCTCTTGTAGGAGGCGTATTTGATGAAATGTTTTCCTCTTCGAGTAATAAATTTTCACTTAATACTCGGTACTTTTTTTAATGTTCGTCTGGTAGAAGACCCTTCTTCACTATGGAGATGAAGATATTCGCAAATATTTTATTGCCTTAATTAGAAACTTGTCGATCGTTGGGAACACTTAGCATGATTTACGCGTCCCTTGCTTTTAATTAAATCAGCAAAAGAGAGTTCATTAAATATTCTCTCCCTCACCTAGATTTTCTTACATGTATGAAAAGAGGTATGTCCTTCTATTTTCCGTGATTTCAAAAATATGAAAATATAAAACCTGAAAATTAAACTACCTCTTCACATCAAAACCTATTCAGCTTCAACATCGCTTAAAGAAGCCTATTTCAAAATGTTTCTTTTAGAGGTACAAAAAAGTTCATATTTCAATTACTTCGATTTCACTATCAAATAGCAAGGTTACCCTTAATCCTTTGAACTACCGATTTATTTAACCTTTTACCTTTTATGTGGACCTTTTACGGCTATTTTAGTTTCATACAAGAATATAAAAGAAGTTACGCGTGTCTAGGGGATTTAATAACTACTTTTACTTACAGATTTAAATATAAAAATTTTTGTTATTCTATTCATGAATCACTCATGCGTTGTAAGTGAAGGGATTAAACAAAAAATGTTACCTAATTGAAAGCGAGAGAAAAGTATTCAAACCTTAGTAACGGGGTTAAATTAAATTTATACAGTTCTGTTTTGTTCAAGAAAGCGCTGACTTTATGCACACAAAAGTATTTTTGATAAGAAATAACTAGCTACAGCTTAGTGCTTTGCATAAATTGAAGAATTAAATAAAGTTTTAATATTTGATATCAAAATTTGAAACGTTCCCAATGAAAATGAATGATAATTTTCTTGTAGATAATAAACTGTATGTTAAATAATAAATTTAATTCATTAAAACAACTTTGAAAATACATATTTGTGTACTAAAAAGCTGAATTTTTATAATGTTAACTATGTTTTACTTTTTAATTTTGAAATAAATTGATTTTCAAATTCACCACGAAGTGGCGCCATAAATCATGAATCAAAATTTCATTAAATTAATCTACGAGCCAATGATTAATTTTGAAAATAATAAAAATGGGCACTGTCATTGAAAATACAAAAGTGAACAAAATTTTAAATCTGAAGCAAGTCAGGAGATGAATGAAACATCAATTTAAAAATGAATTTCATTTAGTTAAAATGTATTCTAATTTTGTTCTTCCCTTTTTTTATTTTAAAGTCTACAGCTTCATCACATTTGAAACCTACGAGTCTAAAAATAATCTCGTCCTCAAAAACTATTTTGAAAATTTTAAAAGTATCGTAAATTCCAACAATGATCGTGAATAATAATAATAATAAAAGCAGGGAGCTTTAAAACCTTCCATTACTTTTTTAAAGGCTCTAAAAATATTGATCGAAAAGTGCAATTTAATTTTGACTTTACATGTCATATCAATATGCATTCGTTCTAACAAGAGAATTAATTAATAACTTCTGTTAAAAATGTATTTATATTTTCAATACATTGCTGATATATAAACACGTATTGATTTAACATATAGAGTCAAAACTGAATTACACGTCATCAAATAGCAAACATCTAGTAAGAATGCAAAAAAAAAAAAAAAAAAAAAAAAAAAAAATTAAAAATTTTTTGCTAATATTTTAACCTAAATTTATTCATAAGCCAATAACCATGTATCATAATAGTGAAAGGAAATTAAACGATAATATTGAATTATGAAGATGTATCCTAACTCAGTGCTATCGATTGCGGATCTGAGTAACGTTTTGGATTCTGACATGCATTTGAAGTTCATTGGTTTTTGGAAAAAAAAAAAAATCAATTAGGTCTGATAAATGAAATATCGTACTCTATCGAATAAGCACAAAAACTTCTTTTCTTTTTCTCTCATGTCAGTTTGAAAGAAAGATTCCTTTCATTTAATCAATCTGTTCTTATTGTTGCACCGCATTTTAAGGCTTCATTTTTTTTCTTGAGAAAAACTATTCATAAAAGCAATGAAAAAAAAAAAATCTATTAAGTTTAGACAACAAACTTGTGATAAAAAAAAAAATATTTTTCATATTGTTCTTAGCTGGTTACGAAGGCTTGGACCATAAATGACAAAGCAAATCGTAAAAAAAAAAAAAAAAAAAAAAAAAAAAAATGATTTTAAATTTTTTTCTAATTGCAATAATCGATAACTGTTGCAATATTATTATAAAATAATTTATTTTCATTTAGTATAATTTCAAGAAATTACCACAACTACTTGCGCTTCTATGCAATAATGGGTTGAAATACATTAAAAACACAGACACTATACCTCAACTAGATCATAACTGAAAACAAGAAAAAATTGTGAACATTCTGGCCTATTGTTTATGTCTGCTTTTAGAGAATGACCTGGAATCGTAATCTGCTTCGTCTTATGAAGGAATGAGGATATTCATATTAAATATTTTTCTGGTTGGGAAAGAAACAAGATCGGAAAAGTCATAGAAAGTGTTAGAAATAATTATTCTGCATATTTGTTATCTTTACTATAAGCCAAAAATTACATCTAATCTAATAAATAGATTAAACTCTATCTATACATAATGTAGAAAATTACTATGAAAATTGCATTCAATGTTACCAAATAAAAATATAAGTTAGCTCTGTAACTTTTATAAAAAATGACCACATATACTTTGATAGTACCAGCCATTTAATTATCCTTGGATATAAATGAATATTTGAAAAGATTTTAAAATAATTTTAGTTGTAATTTCTCATATTTTTGGTTTCTATTTCCAAACAAAAATCAAATTTCAGAAATCATTTTAGTTCATAAATTCTTAAGAAAAGTATAAGTCCTGAAATCATTTAAAAGATATGTTAAAGAGCTTTCAAATAATCTAATACAGCTTTTATATAATTTATTACTGTAATATAATAACGTTGATTTTTTTATTATAATATTTTTCATTATTATAATATTCATTATAATCTATTTTATATTTTGTTTACTATCGAATTTATTGGCGAAGAAGTCACTGAAATTTTTGAAGTCTTGCACTGAAAAGTCCCTTTGCAAGTTTTATTTTCCTTTTCTTTTCGAAAAACCTGGACCGTTGCTCTGTTATCGACCCAGTCTAGCTGTAGAACTTATTTTCAAAACTTCATTATACACCTTTAAAATGCTTGCCCAGATACTCCAAACGCGCGCAAGTGGAATAGGTAGAAAGCTTTCAAAGTGGCTTAAAATAAACAGAACAATGGGTTCAATTTTTCGGCAAGTGAGTAAAACTAACGCAGTTTTTGTTTAGAAATTCTTTTCTCTAACAGTGGATAAGAAAGAGAAACAGAAGAGAACATTGACTGAAAAAAAAAGTTGAAAAGAAACTCCTTGACATAAAAAAGGAGAGAGAGAGAGAAAGACTTATTCATCCGCTCGGTTTCCATGGGAAGATCTGTGAAAAAAATTCGACGTTAAAGAAGTGTTTGTTTATTTCTTTTTCAACTGTCTGGCAGTAATTTAAGAATTAAAATAGGTTTCAATGATTATGTGAGAGCGATAAGGGGGTTACGAAACCCATTATAGCAAATTCTAAAGTATTACATTCCACTAGAAGCCCAGGAGAAAATAAATAAATAAAAAGATTAATAAGAAAACGAAATTAAATGGGAATTAAATTAATTAATTTTTTATATTGAATGAGTTTGAGTAGGAAATAAATTCTCTAAATTTTGAACTCTAAACTTCCTTTTTTCTCCTATTTGAGTTCAACAAAAGTTTAATAATTGCTATTAATAATATCTTGAAAATTCACTATATCTGTGGAATGCATTTTCATACCTTACGATATAAGAATTCGGATAGACTCAAAGGCCTTTTGAAATTAACATTATTGTGAGAATTTAGAATGTTGTGCGGGAAAAAAAAATGATAATTTACCATTCTAAGAAATTTTATTACCTTCTAAATGCTCTTTTCAATAATTTTCTAAAAGAATAACTATGTAATATAATTATAATGCAAAAGCATTGTAACATTCTTTCCAGGTATTAATTACTCTGCATGCAATAAAACTGTTTTCCCATGCTGGATTTTATAAGGATGTTACATCTGCAATATTTTTACTGATTCTTTGGTCTTTGCTAACTTTTCTGCATTCGAAATTTTCAATTTGAAACATTCAGTCCATGGAAATAAAACATTTAATCATTACAATTGCATTAATTTTTAATAAATAACAATACAATTTATTCTTTCTTACTTTAACTATATCATATGATGAGATTCTCATTTCTAATAATTGAAATAAAATAGTTTCTTGAAAAAGAATTTTATGAAGAGATAAGAAAAAATAATCATAATCTGACCGTGGACGCAGACAAAATCTTGAAACTTAATTGCCCTTTTAAATCACAATTTAATTACATTTACATTACAGAGCAGCAAATTCAACTCGAATAATGAGCTTCGTTTACATATTATGTTACCAATTAATGTAAAATGTCTCACGCTTTCTGTGAAGAATCCAGTAGGAGGCCTAAACCTAGAAACTATGAAAATTCAACCGTCCAATCAATTCTGATCAGTCTGAGATACGAGATTAGGATAGGATGCGTCCTCTGGGGCGTTTAGTTAGGAATAAGGCCTACTTATTAACATATTGAGTGGAATCGAGACAAACTATTTGGCTACACTGCTTGAATTAACGTTCCGCCTTCGTAATTATTAAAATGTAGTGCTAGAATGTTTAGAGCGCAAAACACGAGTAATAGCTTATTTTTTCTAATTGCCTACTTATGTTCATGAAATCACGAGTTTTGATAACTTGAAGAGATTAATTTTATGGAATAATAGTTGATTTAATACAAATTATAATGGCGTGGACTTCATTTCAAGATTGTATGTAGTCCTATTTAATTAGTTTTGAGAGAAAAATAAAGTAATAAATACGTATGAGCTGAAGCTTTGGGAAAAAGATTTTTGCTTTCAAATCTATACCAATGATGTACCAGCACCACCAACAACAACATCAAAGGGCACTTTATACTGACTGCTGATTTTCCCCCCTTGAAAACGAGTCTAACGGACACAAAGCAATTTTCAAATAATTTCATCATAAAATATTCGTTTCATCTTCAAAATAATAATAACAGTAATGATTTACATTTGAATAATAGTCTACATATTTCTAAAATGCGAAAGCATAATATATTTCTAAAAACTGAAACCGAAAAATATAATTCATGAATAAAAATTTTCATTCTGAATCACTAAAAGATGGTAAAAGTACCATATCATACCATTCAGTTAATATAATATTTGATAAAGAATTTTTTATATTCCATCCTTAAATGATACGTTCTAAGACAAAGATTAGAAGGTTGATCAGAATGTAAAGTAATAATTCTGTTTTTACTCGATATAATCAAAATGAAAATAAGATAAATAAAGATTTACGCTTCTGCTTCATTTGTGCCTGCTCACAAAATAAGCCACACATTTTAATGGAGGAATATTACTATAAATCAAACAAATTTCAATTACATCTCGTGTTTTCAGTATTAACCAGAGCATATCACCATTATTCTAAAATGTAACTCGCAATATAACGCGACAGTTTTACTTTAAGGTGTCAAAAATATAAAAATGGACCAAATTATGTTTTATGTAATTTCAATTTTTAATTTAAAAAAAAAAGAGTAGTCGCCTGTGAAAAGAATAATGTCGATAACTTTATGCGTTCGCTGAAAATGATCGAGCATTTTTTTTTTTTTTGAATATTTGGCATTGCTTGCTTAGGTATTATATTTTTAGTATTTTCCCAAGATGGTGTTATCCTCATTTTAAAATAATGTAATAAATGTAAATCCTATTTTTAGCTACAACTTTAAGACACTTTCCCTACACGTTGTTTAAGCATATATTGATAGAATTTTGGACAAATAAATAGTTTATGAGTTTTTTTTTAATTTATTTATTTTGAGGGCCTTGTGTATTACGTATGATTTCTTCCAACTTTTAAGGAAAAATTATAATCTCGGCAATAATTATAAATATTTTCAATAAATTACCGTAAAATTGTAATGTAGAACTGAAATATCTATTAAAAATCTTTAACAATGTTTTACGTTCTATTTTGCAAGAAACAGTTTGAATTTTTAAGAAAATCTCAATATATTTTATTCATTTCTTCAAGGGAAAAAAAGTCAGAATGTTACCTGGAAATGTTAGAAATTTTTTGTATAACATAAAAATAGCATAAGAAATTACTGCGAAAATTTTAAAGCAACAACTCAGAAATTTAGAATATTTCGACCTCTTAATTTTAAAAATACGTTTTATCTTCAATATGAAATTAATTATTGAGATCAAAGAATTAACTCACTGATTTATTTGCATATCCCAGACATTCAAAAAGAAGATAAAAAGGACCATTATAGGACAAAATACGAGCCATTGAGGTTAATCATAACAGTAAAATGTAAACCAATCAAATGAATCATAAAATCTTCATGATCAGCTTATGGAACTATACTTGCCCATAACGAATACGAAATCTTTCAGCAGTTCTCATTAAAACAGTCAACACTGCTGGAGACCTATTATCCTAGGAAAATAATCGTCTTTGTACGCAAAAGTTTTATGAGTCAACCTTAGAACACTTTACTTAATCTATAAAGAGGATTATACGAGCTATAGAAAGAATGAAATGCTGATACATAAAATTTTATCCAAGGTCAAATCAGAAACCGTCTAAGACTTGATAGAAAAAAAAAGTGAGGGGTGGGGAGGCAATGCCATTCATATATTTGGAAACAACAATATGACCATATTTTTCTGCTTATAGGGAAAAATCAAACAGTTTTCGGTTAATTCGTATTGAAAGAATAAATTGAATAAAGGGCAAAGAGCATACTGCAAACAGGGAAAGGAATAAACTGATTAACTAAGTTGAAATACATGGCAAAAATTAAAAGAAATTTGAATTGGATTTTCATTGTGATAAGAAATATAATAATTACTAAATTATAAGTAATAATACTTATAGGTGCCACTTAGTTTTAAAATAATTTTGTTCATTTCAATGTTAATAATAAAAACATTTCCATAACTGAATGTAATTATTAAAGATGCTCAAATCAAACAAAGAATTTAATTGATGTAACGTCACAGTCTAATAGCATGGTATGTTATGATTTGAATAAAATCACATCCATTATTTCTCTCGCAAGGTTAGCAATGAATTCCAAAATTAAATTAACGTGTAATGTGGATATATAATTGATTCCAGTCAGCTTATATTTCGTTAAAAAATGTATTGATTAATACTTGATGAAGTGAGAATTAAATTTGAAATAAATTTAAATTTGATAAAGATTTAAAGATAAACGGAATAAGTTAAACAGTAGAAGACAGAAAGTTCAGAAATGAAAGAACGATTTGATTTATTTTGAACAGTGAAAATATTCTGGAGGGTTAATCAGATGAATAAAGCAATTTATATAGGTTGCCATTAACAAACAAAACTACCCAGCTGATAAATTTGAAAAACTATTAATTTGAGGAAATAATAAACATTACTAATTAAGCTGATATGAGTTGCTCATGTTTGTTTAAACAAATGAAAATTGTTCAATTACATCCTTTCGTTTAAAAAAATCTTGGTGAACAATAATTTTTCTGTGCACCCGCAACTATGAAAATTTATAAGACGAATTTGGAAAGTATATAATAAAAAATAGCGATTTTCTCCATCATAAATGCGTTAATAAATGCCATAGATAGCGATCCAACCATTTGGCATTTAACTCAGCCACCATTCCTACACGTATTCATTAAACAAATGGACAAAAGGTACACTTTGATTACAGCGATGTCCAGTTTCAGGAGAGTAATCTGACCGTATTAACGTGCTCTGTTTGGTTTAATGCGGCCCATTTGCAACGATGATCGGTGTTTTTCTTTAGTGCCTATAAAACCTTTGTATATACTTATTTACTATTTGATGCATTTCCTGTGCAAAAATTTTCACTTGTAGACAAATGGCATTCATTTTTGATATGCTTCACAAACTGGTTCACTTAAAAGATAAAAAAGACTTATTTTTTTAACGAAACTTTCTTTTGACTTTCTCCTATGTTCCGACAATGCTAACAGTGAATGGAAACGCTATTTAATAATAAATTTGTTTTAAAACCTTATTTAAACGTTTTATCCACAATTAAAATGAGGTCTTTTTATTAGTTAAATGAAGTGAAACATTTATTTAGATTAATTGCAAAAACCGATTTTTGAATACCATGTAACAGATATATTTTATGAATTCGTTTTGATATGGTTAGATTCTTTGAAGTTTCAAAAATATTCGTAGGTGTTTTTCTATGTAACTATCTTAGTTCTGATACAGTAGTCGATACAAGTACTAATTTTATTAGTATCCCAAATGTATTAACGCCATAATTTTGCTACAAGGCATTGTAAGTTAAATTAAGCCAATTACAATAAGAATAATAAAAATTAACAGTGATGTCAATACAGTTAACTAAACTGAAATAAATCGAAGATTTCAGCATTGCAAACTTAAATGCATGTTTACTCAACACTGAATGTTAAGTTATCCAGTTTTTAATAAATTAGCATATAGATTAAAATTACGCATTATAACTTAAAATAAGAAAAAAAATTAAAATTATATTGCCCTGAGTGCATTTTCTTTTAATTTTGCTCTTTACATAATCTTTTTGTCAGCCCATTTTTTTTTCTGCGCAGAAAGTAATAAATTCCTCAAAAGAGGCAAAGAGACTCGTTTTGAGACCCACTCTCTAAATCACCGTTAGTTTGCGAGTGAAATGCCTCAGAAACTAGGACATAAGTTAATCGCCAAAACAGAGTTGTTTAGATCATATCAAATGACGAAATAAAATTATGTTATCCACATGAAAAACATGACGAGGCTCCTATATTAGGTACAAACACATATACTCTGGTCCAATATTAGCAGAAGCCACCCTGGCTTGCTGTCAAGAAAGTGACTCAACTGCGTGAATGCTTTGCCTTTTTTTCAAATGCTCGTTCATCACAGTCGGTTCTCCTGACTCAGTTTCCTTCAGGCTGCATGTGTTGATCTCATCATTGTTGGAAAAGCTCCATTCTCTTCCCAGGGAAACAATGCAATACATCGGAAGAAGCGGGATGTTTGGTTACTTTGGATGAACTACTTCCGATTTCGAGTCGCTCGGATATCCCTGACGCCATATGCAGATGACAGACCTTTTTGGCACGACGCCGCGTCGACGAGAGGATCAATTCATTTTTCAACGTCGAAACGAAGAATGGAAAAGTAAAATAGAATTTGTTGTCCTTTCACGGCTTGCATTTTCATACGGGCCCTTTCACACGCGTGCTGCCTGAAAGTTTCAGAAGACGGTTACGTCGTAACAATACAATGTTATTCTTGACTGAGTTAGAGGTGTTGCAAGCCAGTGCGGATCATAAAAATAGAGAGCAATGCAAAAGATGCGCATGCTTTCCGAATTAATTACGTAAGATAATTAAGAATAAATTGCATTTAAAAGTTTGTTCAGCTGCCAGTATGCAGGAGCTTTCTTCCTCATGTTCAGATGGGTAAACGAATACAGAATGCTGTTGTTAGGAAGTAGATTACCTGAGCGCTGAGATTGACAATCTACGCAGCAAAAATTTTTGTCTACTTAATTGAGTCGTATTAGTTATAATAAATTGATTCGATTAATTCGTTCTTTTTAATATTATGGGGCATTATCTGAAAGGGTCTGAAAACAAATAAGCGAGAAAAAGTTATTAAATAACTTTCAAAGATTAAAAAAAAATTTTTTTGGATTTTGTAGATTATAATCAATTATATATTATTTTTATTTTAATTATTTCATTCTTTCAGAGATCTATTTAAATCATACTAGATTTCTAACTCATATCTATTGCATTCTGAACAATTAATTTCAAGACTGATGTCAACTGATTAGAAATCTTCCATGTCCGACTTATGTTTTTTACCAAAGGAATAAGTGAACAAATGAATTTAATTCAGAAATCAAGACATAGTGTTTTAAATATAGTTCTTATTTTCAAACATAGAGGTTTACTTTTCTATTTAAATTCAGTTTTGGAAAAATTAAGAATAGAAAGGAAAGTAATTGTTATGAAAATATACCACATAAAGCAATATATGTTAAAGAAGAAAGGATTGCAAAATTTATGTAAACGAGTCCCCTTTTTTTAACTGTTGGTTTCATTGAAGGCCTATAAACAGAACATACATATTTATCTTTCTAATTAATTCAGTAGGTAATATCTATGGAGTACTTATAGATTCTAAATAGAACAATAATATTGTAATAGAATTCCAAGTAATATAGTCGTTGAAATTTTTTTCTTTCAACTGTTAAAATTTTAATAAACTATCCATTTTAAAAAAGGGAGAAAATATTTAAACTAACCTAGTACTTATTCAGACGAGGAGAATTATCTTCTCAATATGTTTTAATAACACTAAACCATCCCGGACAAACTATGGGCACCACAGGCTTTAAAATAGACACTTGGTACAAACTTGATTATGAAGAACTTTTATATCAGTATGCATTCACAGTACATATTAATTAAAAAAAAACATTTACAGCTGCATTTATCGCATTAGTATCAAAGATTTTTTGAATAATATTTTATTAAGCGCTTATTGAGTTTTATAATAAACTATAAAGGTTCGCATACCCTTGCACTAAACGCTTCAGCCACATCTTTGAATAAAACTATTTATAAAGACTTCTTAAAGTAAAAATTCAAATTATTAAACTATCAGAGTAATAACAATCAAAGCATGTATTATATTCTTTACTCTGATGAGAAATTTATATTTAATAATTTAGAAAAGAACAATATTAATATCTATGAAGTCAATTCTTACTGTCTCAAAATTTCGTATTGCAGGACGTTCTTTGCTGGAGGAAAAAGGATGTGATATTCTAGTACAACATAGCAACCAAAACAAAGTGTAGTAGCTTGACAAGATGTTTGTCACGTAAATCTGACATCTTAAGAATTAATCCATCTCGAATGATTGAAATTGAGAGAAAAATTTATTTTGTACCTGAGTTCATAAAGTAAAACCCAAATTATTAAACTGGCAGAGTAATAACAATCAAAGCATGTATTGTATTCTTTACTCTGATGAGAAATTTATCTTTAATAATTTAGAAAAGAACAATATTAATATCTATGAAGTCAATTCTTACTGTCTCAAAATTTCGTATTGCAGGACGTTTTTTTGCTGGTCGAAAACGGATGTGATATCCTAGCACAACATAGTAACTAAAACAAAGTGCAGTTGCGTGACAAGATGTTTGTCGCGCAAATCTGACATCTTAAGAATAAATCCATCTCGAGTGATTGAAATTGAGAAAAATATTTATCCTGTACCTGAGTTGCTCTAATTGAAATTAATTTAATTAATTTATAAAAATCTATAATAAATTTTTAAAGAGTGCTCCAGTTGTATTTTAACATGATGAAATAAAAATAAATTAGTATTATTCTTGCCATTTCAGAAATTATTCATTTTATAATTTCAGTAATTAATTAACTTTACACAACTGAGCAATTTTTTCAATAAATTGAAATTTCACGCAAAATCACCCTCATTCAGTGATAATAATGTCTATATATCACAATACTTTGCGGATTTGACATGAACGATACGATCGAGAAAACAGGTCTTGAAAAAATATAAGTGATAAAAAAAAGAAAAGAAACCCCACTGGAAACTTATATACCACTTTATTTTTCGCTACAAAAGGTGAAGATAGACCTTTTTTTTTTTTCTGTGGGATTGTATTCAGCTGAGACGAATAGGTTTTTCAATAGAAAAACATATAGGTGGAAGTACGCTGCCTTGAATCATTTGAGCGTATTTTGAGTTAGTGAGGCATGAAACGTCACTGGAGTTAGCGCGAATTCTCTCCATGAATGAATGCAACGATTTCATTCATGCTAAGAAAAAGAAAAAAAAAAAAAAATCACCACTGATGTCTGGCGTAAAATTATTTTCTTTCGTTGTTGTCCTTTCTCCTTCCTCTTTAGAATTTTTTTCGTCTTTATCTTTTGAAAAATGACACTGTAGAAATCAGTGGGATAATCTTACTTATTCCTCCCCTGATTTGAGTGTGCGGTGGAGAAAAAGATATGTTTTTTTTTGTGGTCACTTTTGAATGTTTTTGATACTAAATTGCTTTGAATGCATATACCGAAGAAAATAATATGTAAAGTAACAGCGAGGTGTTTTTAAAGCTTTTTTAATGCATTTGAATTATTTACTCGATTTCTCATTGTAATTGGAAATAAACTATTACTGTTAAGTGAAAACCTTTGCATTACATTTTTGCAATTCAACATACATATTTTTGAAGCATATAAAGTAAATCTTAAGATAGTTGTATACTTTAATAATTAAACAGAAATTCTGACGATAATTTTCCGAGAATGTTTTTCATGCTGTTTGATACCGCAATGAGTAGTTGGTTAGGTATCGGCAAGCACTTGCGGATTCTGGGTTCAAAAACTGAGTCTATCGAATATCCACATGGATCTGGTATATATTAAATTGAACATTAGGGGTCAAATGCCCTCCCGCTGGTGTGGAATGGAAATTTGGAGAAGGGGGTGTCCACTAATAGGCTATTCCCGTCATCTCATTATAGCTCAAAACAACGAAGCCTGCCCCGAAATAGCCACTGGGTTAATTCAAAATCGGACTTAAGTTTAACTAAATTGACCTAAAGTTCAGATTAGTGTTATTTTTCTCCTAAGACAAGAATATAATATTTTTTGGACGAATAAAGACATTTTGTTTAAATCTAAGATAAAGAAATAAAAAAAAGATTACAATTTCACAGAGATGCTATAGACAAGTGATGGAACGTAGGCATCGGATATGGAGTATCGCAGTTTCGATCCCGATTCCAAACTCAAGAAACAACGGTGTACATAGACCTGGAGTGCAATAAATTCTACGAAGCTAAACTTCCTTGCCGTTCAGAAATTTGGAGAGGGGAGTGATGGCCCAGATGCCATCCTCAATTTCGGGGCATTCATCTAACTAAACTAAGTTGGTTCAAACAATGACCAGAATTGTTTTTCATATTTACATAATAAGGAATAATTTTCATCTTAATATTGATTAGCCGCAAAGAATTACTCCGCTATGCTTTAACAATAGTGCACTGAACCGGATCACTTCAAATAATAATTCCCAAGAATATCCCGCTATCTGCGAAAGGATAACTTTTATAACATCAACATGACTTTGTATTGCACCCTCAGGAATACCAATACTATTCTTATTTAATGGGCAGTTTCTTGTCCTCGGTCCTCAGTCACCTTTCTGCCTATATATCTATTCTTTTAAAAAATGAATTTTTTAAGTGCTACTAAATTTTTTTGTCGTCAAAGATTACTAATAGATTTTCCGATCCGGTTCTGATGTTCTAGAGTTTTAAAATTTTGTACACTTGCGCATTCTCGGTGATTTACATTATTTCAATATTTTCAGAACAATAATCAACTAATGGATTAATTTAATGAACATTTTAATTTATATAACTGGCGCCACCTGGTAGTGAATTTCGAAAAAACTGATTACAAGATTTCATAATTTATAATAATGATTTATAAATTACAGACTAAAAAGTAAAAGATAATTAAAATTTAAAAAAATCTACTTTTTTAATGCACTAATAGAAGTGTTTTTTTAAAAACTGTTTTTTAATTAAATTTATTATTATCTTTAAAATACCATTCTGATTCAAGCGACAAATAAATTTTATAGCACTAACTATAAAAATTGACTCTTAAAGCAATCAAGATAAATTAGAGTCATTTCTTCATTTTAATTTAACATTATGAAAGAATCTTTGCAAACTTATTCAATGGAAATTGTATTCCTAAAATATGAAACCACAATAATTCTCTTGGCTTTGAAATACTCTCTGCATCAAGCGACAGTAAAAGGATATGATACTAATTTTTTAAAAATTAGCATTTAGAAATGTTCGAAATAAATTTATAGATAAGGACACTTAAATTCATTTGCATGAACAGTAATGTTTCATTTTGACTTACATATAGGGAAATGTCGATATAAACTCATTAAATTAAAAATCTAGTCACAATAATCAAAAAAATTTTTATATTAATTACATTTTTAAAGGAAAATGTTTTTAACAATGTATCATAAATAACTACTTTATTACCAAAATTATCGAAAATGCCCCCTTTAGCGATGCAATATATGATGAAATATCAATAGATTCAGTTATTTCTTCTGAATCTGAGTTTCTAAAATCTTGTTTATTTCAGTTGCATATTTACTTGTAATTTCAACAGCATTCAGTGAGTCATAACAAAAACAGATCCAGCAGCAATTAAAGCGTTTCTCAAAACAAAGCATTAGAAATGTCAATGGCGTATTTGCAACAACGAAAGAAACTAAATGATTGCCTTTTGTCGATTCTATTCATTTGAATTCTTTTCCATGTGCTATCTTGCGTTTCCATCTGTTTGATTCTGATTTATATCGTAAGTAAACGAACATAATCTGAATGAAGCAAAAAAAAAAAAAAAAAAAAAAAAACTTTATAAATCAAAAGCCCTTTTTTATAGTATTTAGTTAACCTGCAGATAAAATTTTAACTCGAAGTTAATCGAATATTTGGACTTTAACCGAACAGTGCGTTCCGTATGATTATTCTGAACTCCAGCCTTTCCACAAGGAAAAATATTTATGAACTGATACTAGTTTCTTAAAATAAAAATAAAATAAAAAATACAATTTATACTACAACTATAACTTTTGAAATTCTACTATGTAGCATGGGTTTGGTTTTTGTGTGTTTTACTGGCGCAAGAGCCATATTTGGCTATACTGCGCCTATGTAGCATGGGAGGGGGAGAGGAAACGTGCCTAAATTTGAAGCAATAAATATTGTGGCAAACTTTAAATTTTCAAGAATTTTTCTGAAAGATAATTGTCCAATAATCGTTATGAGTATAATCAATAGCATGAATCTTAAAATCTTGTGTTTCAATCAAGGATCAATTAAGCGTCAAAGTTCAAAGAGTTATGCTAATATGTTCGTAGTAGCTTTTATACGTTAGTGAATTAAAGAAATTAATTTTTAAATGTTATAATCGAAAATTCCGACAGTCGAAAAATTATAGGGGCAACCGCCCTCGAAGAGGATGCCAGTTCGGAGAATTGGTCAATGATGTGAAGGAATTATAGTAAAAACATCAGTCGATCTCAACAATTCCTGTCGGTGGCATGGTGGCCGGTTGTACACAAGTAGTCCAAAAATTATATTAAGTAATTAATACACAGTAGTTTTTATGTGTTAGCAGAAAAAAGACTGTTTCAAATTGTTTTAAAAAGAGCATTTGTGAAAGATAATGCCATATTTTAATGCTAGGATTATTCGCGTGTCTTGTTATTAATTTCTCCTTTTTCTAGTTCTAATCACCTCGTGCAGTAATTCACAGAGCCTGAAATAGGTCAAATTCTCCTGTTAAAAATTCCTCTTTACTTAGATTTTATTGTAATTTCTCAATACTCAGATATACTAAGCCGAAACTTCATAAAAACCTTTCCAGTGAAACGTTAATCTAGAAAATCAACACCTCTTACTCCTCCCAAGACTCTTTTACGGCTAATAAAGATATGTGAAATCCACCGCTTCATCCGAAAATCTTAATCCAGACTATAAAATTGAGCAAGAAATTAAAAAAAAAAACCCCAGATAATATCATTGATGAAAAATATATAATTTATTAAAAAATTTTGTGCAAATAATTTCCAAGTTATGCCTTAGCTATATTTTCTAATAAAAACTGAAAAATCTGTAATTTAGTTTTTATAATAAAGTTTTGCATGATAGCAAAACTGGAGCTATTTTGGGATATGTCTTATAACTTTGAACTCTGGTCAGAAAACAAGAAGGACTGATGAACTCTCGCCTAATTTCCACGCCTCACCAGCGAGAAAGCGATGGATCTCCGATGACAGATTTAAAGTGAGTCTGGTATGCATATATGTTGGATTCTTAGTGGAATTGAGTTTCGAATCTAAAACTCTTCGATATCGATGCCCAGACTTTGCCACTAGACCATTGTGACTCTTAAAGAATTTTTAAAAAAAAGTAGTATGAATTTTTATGGCCTTAATTTTCTTCTAGGTGGCACCTCAAGGGAGAGTGAATAATAATTTAAGAATCTGTACTAATTCTGTACTAATTAAGAATCTGTATCACATTTCTACAGGCAAACTTTGAAGAAACAAAGATGACTATAATTTTCAAAAAGATTGAATCCCTATTATCTATAGCCTAGTGATAATGATTTCGACTATAACAGCCAGAAACAACAATATCCGTTACATTAGATTTTCATTTTATTTACAGCATTTGAAAATCATCCCAAAATTTCTTTTAGCGGTGCATTATCACAGCGACAAAATATACCGGAGAAAAATCATTGAAAAGCATGAAATATTTTTGTATTTGACCATTATTATATTTATAGGCTGCATATTATTCGCAAACTATTATTAATTTAAAATTTAAAAAGTTAACTTTTCAGTGATGCGAATTTTATTTCTACTCCCGTTTTCCATTCTCAAATTTAAATAAATTATTAAAAATATTGTTTAAATATATTTTACTACTATACTTTTCATTGTTTAGTTGCGGCATTTACATGCACATGAAGTTGCGACGATATGAAATGAATTTTTTTTTCTGTGTGTGTATATATGTGCGCGTTAGCATTGCTGTAAATATAAATATAAATAATATAAATATTAAATCTAATAATATAAAAAAAGACACGTAATTTTTTAAAAACATATACAAACAGACGAATCAAGCCCAAAACTTTATCATTTTACGATATGTCAGATAAGAGGTTTGAATCTCCTTATTTTTTTTCTTTTCTATTTTATCGTTTTTAATAAATTTAATTTTCAAGTTATATATGTTAAATGATACGAGATCTAAAGTTTGTTTAGAATTTTGGATTATCCACTAAAAATCATCATAAAATAGCTGCGAATTACCGTTAAAGAAATATTTTTGAAAGGTTACAGTATCAGCTTAGAGATCATAAGTGCTTTGAATAGGGGAAAAAAATAGAATTTTTTAATCGAAAAAAATGATAATTTTTTAATAAAAAAAATGATAATTTTTTAATCGAATTAAAACTTATAATTTGTTTATTAAATCAGTACTACAGTTTTTAAGTAGACATTAATACAAAATCGGTGCAAAGGCCTGAATTTTCTTGTTTCTTCCCTTTCATTAACTAATAATGATTATGACTGACATAAATTTTAAAAATATGAAAATAACAAGAAATAATTAAATAAAATAAAGGAGACTGTAATGGGAAGAATCCGGACTTTCTGGTACCTGTATCCGAATTCAAACAAATCGAAATTCTAAACTACCGTAACAACCACAGCCACACAAATGAGACTAAAAGTATTAACCACTTAACTTGTTTTGCCCGAGTGCCATACGTGTATCGATTCATCGAATTTTGATAGTTGTAAGCAAAAAATAAACTATTCATAACGATTATAATTCAATATTAAAATTACTTCGAATACATAGATAAGTCAAGTATTCAATGGATTTCTATTTGAATCAAAACAAAAAAATACTCCCAAAATAGAAGGTGTCATTTTATTAGATAGTAAAGGAAATAAAACAGTTAAGTGGTTAATAATGGAATATGTATACGACTAGCAGAGATCGTTTTTAAGTCCGCAATCCCACAAAAGAAAATATACTATTTAAACCATTTTTTAAAAAATTAAACAACTGTACGGTTTTTATAGAAAAACTGTTGCATTCTCGAAACTGTTACAGATGATTATTGACCAAGAAAAATCTCAAGTACAAATGGCGATTTTCGCTCAGAAAGTGGACAATTTACTAGACACAGTGCCACATATCCATTCTTGAAACGTTCCGACTGACAAAATGCCTGGACGTTACTGTAAAAACAATTACAACTAATGTCATTGTTTTAGTTGTCCTCTGAACAAAAGTGCTGAGGTCTCAGTCGAATGCACCAGGCGGAGAAGAGGCTATGTTCCAATCCATCCATGATGCGGGTACACTGTATGTAAACAAGTGAGAACTACCGATGTATATCTGAATGGGCGTGATCTGGCTTTCATAGAAGATAATCAGTCAGACGTGCATCCTCTCTACCAACCATTGATTTCAAACTTTTTTGGAGCATTCCATAAAACTAATCTTCCGTTTTCTAGGGTCACTGTCTAATAAACATTGGAAAACACATGTTGGTTATCAAGCAGTTTACTGACGCAGTGTGTGGAGGAGCAAAAAACATGATGGAAAAGTAAGAGTTTTGTGTTTATTTAGGGTCGCCACAAGATGAAGATGGTTCTGCTTAAGTGTTTTGATAAATACAAGGAATGGTGGAATGCAATTTCGTTTTCAACAGAGCTTTTCTTTAGTTATTTCAAAACCTAATTTACCTCTCTTGTGTATTCTTCTCAACATCGACACTCATGACGTGTTTGTAAATCACATCCTCTGTGCGTTCGAGGAAGGTTATCTTTTTCTCGCATTGAACTAAGTTTTGTTTAACATCAGCATAGAAAACAATGATATTTTATGAGAAACACATGATTTATTTGAAAGTTTTCCCAGAATTCTCCATTCCTCTAAAGACGTTCGACGAATTATTTTGACAGACATAAATTTTTTTATATCTAATATGTCATAGTGTATATAAATTTTCTGCTTCTTTTTTTAAAAAACGTTTTTTTTTTTATTTTTTTTTTTTGTAAATTTCGTTGAAAAAAAGTAGTGGTCACTAACATAACGATTTTCCAATAAAGTGCAACGAATTCATATGGGGACTACTGACTTCTGTGTCCTTTTAAAACTGTTGGCGATTTTTAACATTTTTATGCACTGAAAGTGAACAACTTTAGAATTCAAACTCAGAATCGTTCAAAATTACATTTGAGAAAAGTATTGATGAAAATTATGCATGTTCGTTATTATCAAAATGTACGAACAGAAATTTAAAAAGAATGGATAAGAATTGTTTAGCATACGGAAAATATAATAATAAAATATAACTGTAGATAATTCTTTTGTGCTTTTTTGCCTATTTTAAATAAGTTGTGCAAATGGAAAATTAAAAAATATATATATATATTTCAGCCAGCAAGGTTTTAATCGTGTTATTGTCAATGAATCCATGACAATGAAGATGTGAAAAAGGAATGCAAGGTTATTATTCCTAATTTAATAATATAATATTGTCTAGTTAAAAGCAAATATAAATAAAACAGAAATTTAAAAAAAAACGAATAATGCTAGAGGAAAAGGCATATTTTCTTATAATGATGCCAATAATAAATGAGATGTTTAAAATCTGTTTACAGCTTAGGCATTTAAATTTGTTTTAGCAAAAAAAGATCAGAATGCAAAATGGAGTTCTCTTGTGGCATCTCTTTCTCAGTTTCCATTGAAAATATCTGGCTCTCATACTGTAAATGTTCTCATTAAAAACTATACTGTGAATTCCTTTTCAAATATAGCTTTCATTGAACTTCTCATTCTATAAAATATTTAGATGGTTTATACTATTCCTTTTCAAGGTATAAAATATATATAATCAAATTTCATTAGTGTTCTAAGTTTTGCAGATAAGCAGGCTTTTTGAATATTCCATAGATTTTCTATGGGCTGTATACATTTCATAAACGTAATGCCATTTCTTGGGATCTTGGTTAACAAACCATTCAGAAGAACGATACAGGAAGGGGGGGGGATTCATGTATCTGTAAAATGCTCGTAACATTATTATTTTTGTTTGAAAAGAAACTTTACCCTATTTCCTTCCTTTAAATAAATTGAAAAGAATAAATATCGCTATAAGTTACAGTCGAAACACAAAGCTGTTCTTTGAAGGCATTCCCTCACTTTTGGCGAGAAATAAATTGACAGATTTCCCAAATAGAAATGATAATCTTTATATTTTTACAGGACGAGGGGAGAGGGCTAATTGTCTGAAGTTCCTTTTGTGAAAGACAAAAGCAGTGTAATAATTTTAAAGAAAATTTTAACTTCCCTTATAAAATTTTTTAATTTGTTTCACTCACATATTCGATTTTTGGGGAAACAGGCGATTTAAAAATTTACATATAAATACCTTCAAAGGTCATGCATAACTCGCAGACATTTTTGGTAAAAATTTGTTTCTAACAGTGAAATATCGGATCTAAATATAATTGAATACTTTAAAAGATATTAAAACTTAGATAATAATTTTGTAACAACATTGACAGCTTCTACTTGAATTTCAGTATACTATAAAGCACTTTTAGGCTTAAAGCTAGGCTTATTTTCATTTCATAACTACTAAATTTTGTGAAAAAACAATATTCTATGACCATCTGGAGATTTTTTTTTTCATAACCTTTATAGTATGCATGTATACTTATTTAAATAATTATTAATTTATCACTTTTCTTTTCTCGGTGGAAGAATATAACAGATGTACAGTTTTAAAGTTTTCGATTTCAGAATCATTCCGTAAAGAGACAACAGAGATAGAATGGAGGGGAAAAAATTAAAGACTCTTATAATTTTCTATGATTAATTTGAAAACAAATTAATATACAGTAAATGTTTCATGGTATTTTGATAATGCCATTTGTAATATCCGCATTTATAATCAACTTTTATCGTTAAAAAAAATGCTCTGATTATTTCAATTTCAATTCGGCCTGTAAAAGATTAATATTTAACGTTGCTGTATCTATTATCATCATACAAATATATACACACACACACACACACACACACACACACACACACACACACACACATTTTAAGTCCAAAATTCTTGTCTGAACCTAAAAATCGCTCGAGATTATATTATTAAATTGTATAACTTTTAAATAGATAGCTTTATCAGTTATTTTAATATTTAATATATTTTTGAATTCTGTTATTATTTTATCTACACTTCTATTTTATTTACGATGGTTTCCTACTCTGATCTTGTACTTTACTTATTTAAAGACCAGTGAAGAGTCAGCTTTTATAACATGTAAGTTATTCTCATAGATTTTAATTTTAGAGTGATTCATAATCCTGAGTATAAGTTCCATAATTATGATAAAATTTCACTAAATTCGATCGTTCAACAGACGTATGGCTGGGGTGCAATCTTATGCGAAATAGTAAGATTTTGAAATCTAAGTTTATTATATGCATTTCTGTGTCTACATAAGCCTTTGGGCAAAGGTTAATTGATTATAATTTTCTGCATTAAACGAAAATATGACATAATTATAACAGCAGAACTGAAAATAAAAAATATACTTTGTGTATTTGAAATAATACACTAATTGTGAACCCGTTCATTTTTAGTGTTTTACAAAAGTTTTTTTTTACTACATGTAAGTATGTACTACATGTAAGTGTTGTTTATTTACTACATGTAAGTATTATATATAATTTCTTTTAGACAATAGAATTATTAATACATTTATATCCTAATGTTTTTCTTCATTAAAAAATAACGCTCACCGACAACAACAACAACAAAAAAAAACCCGGCTTGTTATTGTGCAATTATTTATGTATTACTACTTAGAAAAATACAAACATTGTGTAAGCCCTCATCGTTGTAATAAAAAACTAATAAATTTTTTATTCCATTATTTATTTGTACCCCCCCCCCTTCTACAGAAACGCCAAGGCCCTCAAACTCCAAAGGTCGGCGCTGAAGTTGTCATCCTAAGGGTAATATGATTTCTGGAGACAAGTACTAATTTAAAATAGTTTCGGAGAAAATAGTCCGAAGGGATCATATTTCTCAAGAATCTACGCTATCGTCTGATTTACTTAATTAATTCTTAGACGTGTTAAAACACGATAGCATAACAATAAGAAAAATGAATGAAAAAAATAGAAATAGAAACAAAATATATGATTAGCAACAACATGTTTGCTGATTGCCTTCATCGTATCATTAATGGATTTGTCGTTTAAATAGATAGAAAATCATTTCATTTCCAAAGATTTCTTGGAAATTCGGTTTCCGATGCATGGAAAAGTCACGGCTCATAAGCTGTTGTTTTTGTATTGTTTGTGTGTTCAGCCAAATCATCTCCTTCTAAGAACTGAAAGATAGAATTTAAATAATATTGTCAGTTTACTGCCCCCCCCCTTCTTCTTCTTTTTCTTTTTCGCTTGAAAAAAAGTCGATTATTTGTATTTGGAGAAAAATGTTTTATGGTCATTATTCAGTTGAATACTTGCTGGACCTGAAACGCTGTGAATAAAAAGTTTCGAAATTCTTTATACGCAATTATAGTTGAAACTGTTTTATAAATTAAAAATTTATTTGAAAATTCACGTGGCTCTTTCAAATAGAATCGCACTAAAATTGTTGATTTTTAGATTTTATTTAAAAACTGAAGAATGAGGTGGGGGCAGAACTTAAGAATGTCGGATGAAAAATTGATGCTTTTTATTTATATATAGATGTAACGTATACACAAAGTAGAATAAAAAAAACTTGGAATTTTTGTTTCATAGCGACTGAATTCAAGAGAAATGAATCAGTTTTAATAATATTTTGAATGGAAATTGCTGTTTAGTGAATAATTTTACACTACTTAACGTTTACCACAAAAGCTTTACTTGTATACAATATGTTAACAAGAATGACAGAGAATCACAAAATAGTGTCACTCTTTGAACTACAAAACTGATTAAATAAAAACAGATTTTTCAAATAAATAAATCCAAAATCAAAAAGTATTATTGAGCAGTGAGAATATTTCAAATGTATGAAAAAAATTCAAAAATAGATAATATAATTTCAAGGTTGTTTTTTTTTAAATTAAAAAATGTTTCAAGAAGTACGTCATGCCATGCCTTATTACATTAGTTTTTTGTTTTTTTTGCTTAAAGATAGATAAAACAAAATCTGAAAGTTTCCTTTAGTAGTTTAATTGTTGTATAGAATTTTGATTATTTTTAAAGATAAGTAGATATCTATTGAATGAAGCTATAACTGTGAAACAGTGTAGATCCCTGTCTTTATAGAGTTAGAAAAGAGCGAGTTTGATATGGGTTCAATTAGAGTTCCTTTGCGTTTATAGATCTATAGTTCATGATAACTCAAGTTGACAAAACTTAAAAAACTTCGAGTGATCTTATCACACATGAATGATGTAATAGGTGTTTCTACATGCCTTAAGGAAATAGAATGAGCTGCACGAAATTCTGAAAATTTCTTTCAAAATAAGGAACGATTATACAGTCTATCAAATGTTAGTGTCAAGATTTAAATGTGTAAATTATTTGAACATTTTAGGGTTACATTTTGGATATAATAATTATATTAGTACAATAATAAATGCACTGCATAATTTTCCCGTACCGTCTACTTGAGTTATTTTTTATTATAGTAGTTGCTAATTCTAGCTGTGTTTAAATCTGACTAAGTGCGAAAGTTTTTCAAATAAAGTCAGTTAATTGTCCCTACAGTTTATTGCATAGCAAAAACAACACCAAACCCACTAAGAATTGTAAATTCATTATTTGGTTATCCTGTTGCTCCCCAAATATCATTTTTGACAGAAAATACGGAAATTAACTCCATCAACACATAGTTCTTTATTCTTATTTGCAAAATTTATGTAAGTAGATCTGTCACCTCTCCCGTCAGTCTGATTGAAGTTCATTAAAAAGATATTTTTCTAATGTAAATCTAGGAACTTAATACCCAGAAATTAAGATGATTAGTGAACTTCGATTTTTCTGCTGTCCAGCTGATTTTAATTTAACAAAAGTTAAACGCAGTTTACTATCGTCAAATAATGACTTACTGAATATTTAAATAACAATAGGGCGTCTGTTTTCGTCCAAGATATAAATCAATCTTTAAAAAACATTATTAAAGGCTATATGGATAGCAAATGTTTTACCAAAAGGACATATATTAAACTGCTTGTGTTTATCTATTTAATATTTTCGAAGGCTATCGAAAGCTGCGCGAATCGGTTTAACTCGAGCATGGACAACACAAAATCTAAGTACAAGGCGGAGAGTAAACAAGTAAATGGGTTTTTCAAAAGGTGACACATCCTGTCATTGCAACTCAAAATGTTTTCTTTAAATGGCAGAGCAAATATTCTTTCAGAAAGGAAATGCTTTGATGAAACGAAAGTACAACAAATACAAAACCAGCGAGCGTCGGGAAATCCATTAGAAGCAAGTCGTGTGCTTAGCAAACCATATCCAAAAACATTAAAGTAGCATTTTATATCTGCGAGTGATGCTTTTTTTTTCTATACATGTGAACGTGCGGATGGAGTCAGATTTCAATGTACATAAGCCCACGTTCCACTTAAAGACTGATAACGACAGGTCTAGTGCGGCCCGATGTCTGCATCGTTTAGGCTCAATGACTGCACACAAAATGAACTACTTCTTTATATTGAATTCTGATGATAGCAAAGTGTAAGCTGTTCAAGGTCGAAAGAAATACTCCTTTCAAGCTAAACGGCATTCACCATTTGCGGATTATCCAAGCAATACTTAGATTGACAGGTTAACGGCTTACATCTTCTGCAGTAGACATAGTGACCTCTTTAAATGGTAATTGCTTAGGAGGCGCAAAGGAAAAAACATATTAAATCGAATGTCGGGCTCTTGAAGAGGTGAACGAGTTGCTTTTAAATTATGTCAAACATTTTCATGCATCACATTAAATGTAATTTATGATGTGTAATTATGCAAAGACATATTTTACATAATTCAGAATTACTTCAGTGTAAATATATGTTTGCATTGATTACGTTAAAATTACTTTACGTTAAAATTAAATTTACTTTTCATTCTGCGCATCCCCCCCCCCACTAAAATGGAAGAAATTGAATAAATAAGACAGAAAAGTGTTAGTTTGATCCAACCCTATTACCTAATGCCCATATTAGTTCGATCTTTTAATTAAGAATTTGTAAATGCCAAATGAATAACTCCGTCATGCCAAACGAGTATCTAAAAGAAATTTTTTATTTCAGTACAGAATCCAAAAATTAATCAGTATAATAAAGATATCAGTATAATATAGAAATTTTTTCAAAAAATTCCAATCACTCAATACTCCTAAAAACTATATATATATATAGTTAAGCGGAAGATCGGATTTTTCAGCAAGATTTGCTGCGAAGCCTCCAATCCCCATTCAAAAATTATTTAAATATAAATACATATACTAATATAGGCATTTGGTAAAATCTATCGCAATTCACTGCATCATAAATATATGCTCCGTTTATATTCTTTTTGTTGGCGTTACATTATAAAGAATAATTGAACGATAGAGGAATCCATTAACAGAAAAAAAACAGTTCCATCTGAAAGAGATGAAACAGAATTAAGCTTAGATATGCAGTATATTGTGCCATAACAGAAAAAAAAAAAAAAAAAAAAAAAAGAGGAAAAGATGTATTTGGGAGAAGAGTGAAAATCTACTACCCAAGAAAAAAAATTTCTTTAAAATATTATTTTCTCACATGTTTATGTGAAACAAGTCAAATGAGCCGCTCTAGTTTGATTTTAAAATCCATTGCACATCTTGTAAGAAGAAACAAGGCAAGATGACGCAGTACACGCGAGACAGCACGAACAAACACATACGATTATGTTTTTCATATGATGTCATGTGAATAGACTTTCTAACATGATTACATTTTTCTTTTTAGAAAATCTTCTTTTGCTAGAATTAAATAATGTAAATATTGAATAAAATATTTAAGATTTATGTTATAGAATAAAATATCTAAGATATTTCTGAGTACCTTCATTTATGTCATGAAATGAAATTTGGATATTTCGGAACGTGTAATTTATTAAGGGGATATTGATCTGGGCTTGTGAGACCCAAACTGGTGATCTGCTTAGTCTCTGTAGCATAGATAAGCCTCCCCCCCCCCCGTGACAGAGGTTGTTAGTCATTACTCAGCATCAACGTCAGACGAGAGCAGATGTCCTCTCAGCGACACCACGAGGTGCCATTTGCTCTATTTGATTCGTCCCCTCAAACGGAGATCTGGACAGCGTCATCCGGGGGTGTCATAGTTAAAATGAAGGAGCCGGACACTGGCAGTGAGGCGCCACTCGGACGAACTGTCCGCGCCCGTAACTCAATAACCTTGCGACAGAATGCAGCTTCTTGCGCATGCAGCGACCCCCTTTCGCACCACATATACAAAGGATGAAAAATGAGACTACAGAACATGTTAGGGGATGAGAAAGCGGTTCAAGAACTCATGCAAAACTGTATAAAAGACGGGTAAAAAAGAAAATTATGAATTTTTAATCAAGTAAAATTTTGCATAAATGAATGCAACAAAGGTAAAATAATTATTAAAATTTGATCGAAATTTTTTAATGTATAAATAAAACTTGTTAAAGTTCGAGAGTAAAGGGATTTTAGATTCTTGTAAAATTCTGAAAATAAAACTTATCAAAAGAAAGAAGGAAAATTATTAGTTCTAATGGGATTAGTTAAAAATTCTCATCATGTACGAAAGTACTATGGAAGTACAATACTATGATATTTCCTATTTTATGCATACAATTAATATCAGAGCTACATAAAAACTGTCATTCCATTAAAATTTTAAAGGAATAATTAGATTTGTTGACTGAAAATGATTATTATTTGAAATTTGATGTGTATGAAAGACTAAATAAAAAAATGAAATTTGTCAACATTTCGTGGAAAGAATTAGTAAATGCTTGTAAATATATCACTAACTTTTAGAGTTTGTAAAAAAAAAAAAAAAAAAAAAAAAAAAAAAAAAACTTTTATTTAGCAAATCTACAAAATAACGAAATGAAACACTTGGTAACTAATTACTTTTATTCTGGCCTTGTTTTTCTAATTCTCACACGAATCCAGTTTTTGCCGAAAACACGAGAAACAAAAGTGGCATTCATAAATTAAATAACACTATGGGAAATAAAAGTAAACAAATGAAAATAAGGGTTTTGAATCATCTAAGATTTCATTATTTCATTTACTGAGTTCCTTAATGCATGAATGAGCAGTATTTACCGATTTAGCTTTTGCAAATGTGATAAAACCTGTTCAAATACAAATCATTTTGCAGGAATGCTTAATGCAACTTGGATGGGGTCTCTCTGATTGAAAATCTGAACTTTTTCATGAAATTTCGTCATTTTAAACGTTATAAATATTCTGCATCAAAATTATGCTTATGTGTCATATTTATGACTTTTTCCCTCCACGCAATATATTTTTTATGTTACGCAAAATATTTAAAGTAAGATTGAAAATGCTTTAATATTTAATGTTTAAATACATACTTCGTTAAAAGCAAAGAGATAGTTAAATAAAATTGGTGCACAGGTTTTGCATATGAAATGTAGATCCGTATCAATTATGGTACAAATTCTAAGTGGTTGATCGTCTGTCGCTTTGCATTGCATACATGTCAATAGGAAATTTTAAAAACATAACAGTTGGATAAATGAAATTTGGTTCACAGATTTAGCACCAAAAATAAAGATTTTTATCAAATTGTGAGCCACATTTGTCGAAGAGCTGATCATCTACCTATCTGTACTTTTAAATATATGTAAACATAATAACTCAAAAATGCAATGATTTAAATTAATGAAATTTGGTATTTATTCTATGTATGCATGATGTGTGAAATAAAAATGTAGTTCTGTGTCAATTTTGGTTTCAATCGGTCGTCGAAAAAATATGTATTCACGCAATAAATTCAGTAAAAATGCTAGATTTACACCAAAGATCTATGTTTCGTAAATAACGTTAACCAAATACCATTCAAATCACTCAAGATTCCCACTTTTACGCGAAAGAAAAGGGATAAAATGTTTATTGAAGCGTAGGTGAGACGATTTCGGGGACAACGCTCCCGCTTTTTTTTTTCTTTCATTTATTTGTGTATAATTATTGGAAACTGTAAAAAATCCTTATCCATAGCATGTTTGTAAAGAAAAAAAAAAAGAATTAACAATCTTTTACTTGTTGTTTTAGTAAGCAACTATTCAAAGAAACAAAAGTAGCCAAAATTAAAATATTTTCAATTTAAATTTGAGTTTACTTTTGATCCTTTTATGCAGAATATTTTGCATCAACAACTCTGAATCCATTCGATTTAGAGTCTCTAAAAATATCATTTAATAACTTATACGAAAAATAAGTTTTTAAATGCAGAAAAAATACTCGTATTTCATTTTACGGCAATGAAATTATCTTTTCTATTTATATATAGTATTTCAAATTCTTTAAGATCATTTTTACTTACGCAATTGTATCTGGTTTGAGAGCGAATCTGCTGATTTTAACAAGTTTTTAAAAGTCGGAAGGTTAAAAGTTTTTCATATACAAAATGTCGCAAAATATTTTTAAACACTAAAATTTTATTTATTTTCTTCTTTTTCTTATATTTTTATTCAGCAAACTAAATAGAATTAAATTAAATTATTTGTCTTACACCGTCAGCAATTTTTAAAACAAAAGAACAACCTGAGTAAACATAAATCAAAGTAACGGCAACAAAAACAAAAAGGATTGAATAAATACATCAACATTTGAAAAACTTCCACTTCTGCCAGATGTTTTCCCAATTAAAGTCGAAACCCCTCAGCCAAAACCCATGCTGTCATAGATGCTTTGAAAAAAAAAAGTCACAGATGCACAACTGTAGACACTCCAAAAACAGAACTATATTCTTCCGCTTATCAGTATCCACAACCTAAACAAAAGACGGTGACGGTTACAATTATCACTTCTATAGACGTTGTTTCCGAAAAGGATATATAAAGACAACCCATAGAAGAGTCAGTCGTAGAGAAAAGAAAATAGAAAATAAATAAAAAATCAAGAAGAAACCTGAAAACAAAGAGACTACGGAACCGATATGAATAGAAGAGAACATTGTCTCCTGCCGGGTAAAGTTATTTTTATCAGAGGAAGAATGCAATGCCATCTTGTGCAGGCAGAATGCGAGTTCCCAAATCGCAACAGCAACTGGGATCATATTTTCAAGGCAGCTGAAACTACTTTTCAATGCGCCAGCCGCCACACTGCAGAACAATAGGCAGCATATGGAGAGAAAAAAACGGCTCACAAGTATGGAGATCTTGGTCTGCTTCTTTCTAAGAAAGAAGTTGAGATTTCTTAGTTGATCAGAGGTGGAGATATTTTTACTTGAGTTTTGTTTTACTTTAGCTGTAACATCATTTAATACGTAAGGAAGCAAAACACTCCAGAGGTCCAAACATTTTTCAATCCTTCACTTAATCTCTTGATATTAATGTACGATTGAATAATAATGGTCAAAGATTTTTTTAAAGCAAAAATACTTTTTTTTAATGATAAGAAGATATAGTTGATTAGATATTCTGTAACAAAAGAAGAAAAGTTATTCGAAAGATATTTCAAAAAATCCTCTTGTTTATGCTTTTCTAGTTAATAAACTTTTTATTAATTTTTTCCAAATAAATTAAAGAAATTTTTATAAGAATAAAATACTTTATCAGATACCAGCAATAAAACAAAAATATAATTCAAAGTATTATATTAAATAACTTTCATTAAAAATAATTCTGACATAGCCTTTGTACATATTTGTTTGATTTATAAAAAAAAATCCTTTACAGATGCTTTTGTCTTTATTATGAATAGCCGTAAATGGAAAGTGAGCATTCTGAAAAACAAGAAAAGAATACATCATGCCAACATTTTGATATAACACGAGTAAATGATAACGAAATATTATCAGAAAATTCCAAATTAGCATTGCAAGGGGAAGTATTCCCTATGTGAAGAAGATGGAAGGCGCGAAGAAAGCGGGTGAGAGATATATGTGTTACGGTGTTGCTGCCGGGAGGAGGGGTGGGGGGAGACAAGACTTGGAGACCTTGAACCACACCACCGAAGGAGCTGAAGATTGCAATCAAACGTGGGTGGCCGCAAATACTGTAACCTTCTCATCTTGACACTAGGAACAGGTGCCTACAATAATGCAAATTGCCGAATTGCTAACTTATACTAAGTACGCACAGGTAGGTACCCGACCCGGACTTGATGCAAGCCTCCTCAGTGGCTGGCGAGGCTTTTCAGAGTAGTCCGCACTTGATGATCAAGTGGCCATTGTCGCGAAGGAGAGGCAACTCACGAACAGGTCGGATCTAATTGCACTATTATTTCCCTGTCCCTTTGCGCTGCTCGAAAAATTGCCCGGAATTCAAGATGTACTAAAATGGAAAGTAAACAGAGCAGGACCCCAAACACTAGGGAATGCCTGTTCTGGAAAGTGTTTGCAGATGGAGAAAGTACGAAGAATGGCATATTAAATAAAAAATTCAGCTCGGAGTTATCTCTTTTGAAAACAATTTTCATAGTGAAGTGCTAGTCTTATGATGAAAGTGAAATATTCTTCAGATAGAAATTGTTTTTATATGTCAGTTAAAAATGCAACACATGCGTGATTGTTATCTTTTACCTTAATTGCCGAGTACTTAATTAACGTTCAAAGGTTTCAAACTAAATTTTAAGTTTACTTCCACATGAATGAACTTACTAAATTCAACTTACCGGTGAAAAAAATCATCATATAACGATACTCTGCAAAAGCTTTTGAAATATTGAAGTGTATTAAATAATTAATATGCCACATTACATTAATATACCATTGTATATACCTTCGCAATTGTATCCATTTTTTTATTCACTAGTATATAGAAGAATAACCGAATTTAAATCACCAACCTGCTTCCTCTTCATTAGCACTATTAAAATAATCGAAAACTATTTATTATGATAAACTATCGTAAAGAAGAAACAAACTTATGAAAATTATTCTACAGCTATAAAGGTGAAATTAGTATATTGTTTGAATTAGTATTAAAACAACATAATTATATCTTTATTAAATATTCGATTTTTTCAAAAATAATTATCGCTTTATCAGTAGCATGTTGCGCATCGGAATGCAGATGATTTGAATATAGGCGACTAATTAAGCATACTTAGAAATAGTTTTCAGTATTTTATGCTAAATCCATAAAATGGGGTTTCTAATTTGCATAACTGTGTCCAAACGTATCATTTAATGAAATTCATGTTAGAGAAACGATTGCTCATAAAAATATGCAGCCCCGATAATGTGATAGCAAAAATAAAATTCTCGAAAATTATACTCTGAAGCTTAGTTTATCAACTACTTTTTAATGTTAATAACTTAGAAAATTTTGAAATTTTCAACTTTCAGATGGACAGAATTTATTAATGTTGTTAAAAAAAAGATGATGTTCAATTAGCACTAATGCTTGCTTTTCACTGATAAATGATTGAAGAAGAAAAAATCGATTAAAGAGAAGCATATAACAAAAATCCGGCTTAAATATATTAAAAAAAAAACCAAAACAGACCAAATATATTCATGAAAAAGCAAATAAATAAAGAGCGAAAAGAAATGAAAAGGCAAGACAGAAATAATTGAGATAAAGCTCCAAGAACAACGGATCACGCCCATAGTGAAAAACGAAATAAAACAAGTTATGCAGAGATTAAGGGAGAAAATCTCTAAATGAGACACTTTTAACTACTTGATCATGAATTTGACACAAGCGTAATTTTCTCATTAATGATTGCCACTCCACCTTTTTCTTCTGTTATCTTCTAGCCTTGCAGCAAAATTCTTTAGATTTTCCAGATGGTAGAATTAAATCATTTAAGTTAATTCATCCACAAAAATAATGTTTACTTTTTTATTTAAAGATGTATAGCCTGCGGTAAATATTAAAATATCAACACTAGTGGTGTTTAAAGAGAGAACAAAGATCTCGTATTCTTGCCTTTTTCAGGAAAAGCTATTATTTTACATCAAATACATAGAACTGAAACCTAAGAGGGCGTTACTTACTGGTGTCTTTGCATTTGAAACGCGAGAATCAAGTAATACCCACCCATGCATAAAAGTCGAATCCAGTTACCGCAGCCCGCTGCAGGGAATAGACCGAAGGCAAACCTCCAGGAATCGTAAAAGAAGATACAAATTCCAGGCTTCCTGCTGTTTGTACAACCCAAGTAAAACGAGAAGAAATATAAAACGATCTTTGGGATCAGAATTATAGCTTGGGATGCCATAAATTACAAACACATTTATAGTTTCCTTGAAAATTTCTGCCTTCAAAAAATGTCTGTTACAGATGAGAGACTTCAAATCTAACAATTGATATAACTGTTACTACAAACCTCATAAGCATTGAGAAAAACAACTTATGTTTTCAATTTCATTAAAATCAATTCAATTTTCTTTTCTCTCACAGTTCTTGATAATATAAGGTGACCATAAAAGTAACTTTCCCTGCTTGAGGGGATCTAAAGGGAAAACTAAAGAAGGAAACAAAAACTAATTTTTATATATACATTGTAAAATGCATGGAAAGACAAACTCCGCAAAAGAATTTAGCAACAAAGTCGCCGATAGGAGAGATTTTGGACCTGTTGGAGGTGAAAACGTGGCAATAATTACAATGATTTCACTGAAATAGATTAAGCAAAACTTCAATATTGCTTGAGTGATAAAAAAAAAAAGTGCAAGTAAAGAAATGATGAAGTACGAAACTTACAGAAAATAATCTTTTATTAATCAACGTTATGATCCCTTTTATTAATCCGTTATGATCGCTTCTTCAAAGTACCGTCTTTCTTGCGTATAAAATATGGCGTTGGCAACATTCATCTGTCATATCTTCCATAATCTGCATTTGAAATTTAGTTTCGTTTCATTCATTAATTATAGCAGCAGATTATTCCAAACATTGAAAATTGCTTCATTGTCCTCCTGCGTGTTTTTTCCCTTATTATTTTTTAAATATTTTGCTTAAACATTTGTTATAAATTGAGATAAAATAATCATTATTCAAAATGATCTATAGCAGATTGCCATCACATGTAGAATTTTCTTCCCAGAAAATATTTTACTACCCTCTTTACTGGGAAAGGAACCACCCTTTTTTACAACACCCCAGGAGAGAAAAAGTGGGGATTATCTATAAGTAAAAGAAAGTAGTATAAATGTACTAAAGATTAAAAAATAAATGCATCACATGCCTAATATACAAAGTTTAGATTAGTCAAATTAATAATCAATAATTGTTAAGTTATTAAATTAAATTTAATGCAGAAAATTGGTACACGAAAATTTATTTTTCAAATGCACTTTTAGTCTGTATGCCTTTTAAAGGAATAAAAGATTTTCCCGATTTTGCTTAGAAATGAATGCCAAAATAAAGTTACGGATAAAAACAATAAAAAGTAAAGAAAAGATCGATTATATACAGTGGCTCCCAAAAGTGTTCGTACACTAAAGAAATTTGCAGAAATTGTGTTCTATACTTCTTAATAAAGCATTTTATTAGTTTTTTTTAATTAGCATCTTTAAATAGTTCTTAATAAAACTGAACAAATGTTTTTATAAAAAATCAAGTAGTATTGTTCTAAAAAATAAATAAATAAAAAATGTCACAAAATTAGAAGACAAAAGTTTTCGTACATCCAAACATTATTTATTTAAATTCATCATAAAAATATCTTTTGCGGCTTATTTTTCTTCTAATTGAAAAATACACTAAAATCGTTTGATTTCTGTACTTAATATCACGATTATTTATTCTATTTACTTTATTCTTAGATATGACACACATTCGTAAAGAAACGAGTTTAGACGTACGAAAATTAATTATATTTCATTTTAAAGCTGGAAAATCAATTAGAAGCATTGCAACTATAATTAATCTGCCTCATTCAACGGTGCAAAGCATAATAAAACGTTACAGAGAGGGAAAAAGGATTGCAAACAAGCCTCGTAATGGTCGCCCTCAAATTCTGTCAGCTAGAAGTCAAAGAAATATTGTGAGTAAATTTCTAAAAAATCCACGTCTGAGTGCAATAAAGTTTACTTCATAATACAATGAATCAAATGGAACTTCTATTTCCTGTGAAACTATTCGTGGAATTCTTTGGAATGCTGGTATACATGGCCGCTCTGCACGAAGAAAATTCTTTGTAAGCCAGAAGAACAGAATTGCTAGGCTTAAATTTGTCAAATCTATGATAAACCAGCCAGAGAGCTATTGGAATCGTATCTTATTTGCAGATGAAAGTAAATTTAACATCTTTGTGTCGGATGGGAGAATCATTGCATCTAGGAGAAAAAAAAAGAAAAGAAAAAAAAACCCGAAGAACTTAATCACAAGAATTTAGTTGGAACAGTAAAACATGGCGGTGGAGGTGTCATGGTTTGGGGGTGTATGTCAGCGGCTGGAGTAGGCAATTTAGTATTCATTGATGGTATAATGGATCATAGAGTTTATATAAATATTCTCAATAATAATTTAAAAGTGTCAGCACAAAAATTGGGCATTTTAAACAACTTTGTGTATTACCAAGACAACGATCCTAAGCACACGGCCATGAATGTTTGTCTTTTTTGCCTCTATCATTGCCCTCAAACCCTTAAAACACCAGCTCAATCACCGGATTTAAACCCCATAGAACATATTTGGAAAGAATTAGAGGTGCGAATAAGAAGTCACAACATTAAATCGAAAATTCAAATGAAAGCAGTAATGATCGAAAAATGGAACAAGATCGGTGCAGAAATAACCAACCGTTTAGTTAAATCTATGCCCAAACTTTTAAAAGCTGTTATAAAGAATAAAGGATATCCTACTAAATACTAAACATTTATAAAAATTTAGAAAATTTCATATTTAGTGATGTTTTTTAAAGTGTATGATCACTTTTGTGTCCTATTTTTGTGCAATTTTATTTATTGTCATTTTTTAAAAAATAATTTGCATCGTAATTAAAATTTATTCTTCACTGCTTTATTAAGAACTGTAAAAATATGCTATGAAAAAATTTTCATGTAAAAATAAGAATATATAATGGTAAATAATGAGGTTTTTAATTGATTCTTGTTGGTGTACGAACACTTTTGGGAGCCACTGTATACTTGTACTATTTGCTTATCTTTTGATATAGTCATTAACTAAATAAACTGTATATCTTGTTTTTAAGTGTTACTCATGAAATAATGTTGATACTTCTTTCCCAATAATGGTAACACTCCTTTCTCAATAATAGTAATATTTTAAATCAAAATACTGTTAGCTGTTTGGTAAGTAAGAAATCAGTTGTTCATGATGTCATAATTAAAACATATTTTGAAGATTCACTAACAGGATTTGCATTTATACATCTGTCTTTCAAAAAAAAAAAAAAGACGTAATAAAACTAAAAATTATATTTAAAAAGTGAATTCCCTATTTAAGAAAAGTGTCCTGATGTCAATAAAATTGAGAAAAACTAATCAGTACGTTAAAATTTTTAAGGACCGACAAGGAAGAAAAGTATTCTTTCTGTCATCCTCAAGAACCAAAATTCCTGAATAAGACCTAAAAATTTTACACGTACTCGACCCTAACCCCCCAAACTCTTCCTCCACAGACTATATTCATTCTTTCTCATCTTTCAAGGACTCCTTCCCAGAACAGCGACTGTTTGTTCTCGTTGCGTAGTATTGCCTCAGTTGGGGTAAAGAGACAACTGACCAAGGGTGCAAAGTTACGTGGCACTTACGACGGAAAGCCTGCAAAAAATGTGACCCCTCCTACTGTTCAAAGGTCTAGGGGTCAGCGCCATATGGACCCCCATGAAGAGCGTAAATGTGGGAGATAAGCCGTCAAAGTATTGAAACAACTGTCTCCAGGGTGAGTGGGGCAATTCTTCTAGTGGAGACGTTCTCTTATCCCCGTTTCGAAGTCTTCGCTTCCTTTGCATTCAGGTAGATCAATAGCAGCAAAATTCTTAGGTACAACTAAAAGATTGTAAATGGATTCACGAATCCATTAACATCTGCAGCAGACAATGCCAGAAGCCTATCACTTGCAACAATGTCAAAAGTCATAAAAGCATTCTGCCACTCACGACTGTTCATCTTGTTTTATGGGACATTAATGCCCTATTTTTCAATTGACTTCCAAGAACGAAAACGACACCTGCTTTCCTCTGTAATATTTTTTGAAAGGAAAAGCAGTTTACCTTTTTAAGAGGTGCGTTTAGTGGTATCTAGTTTAATAGTTATATTTTACTTTGCCTATAATCATCGCCAAGCAAAAAAATAAAAGTCTTCATGTAGCAGTTTTGCGTTTTATCAAAAGATCTGTTTTTGAAAGTTTTAAATTTTATTTGATTGGCTTTAAATCGATCCTTTCACAATTAGTGCATAAACATCAAAATTAAAACCAAAATGAGAAAGTTTCATTACGAGAGGCATTTTGTTGATTTTGTCGACTGATCTCAGTTCTGAAATAGCATAAAAGAATAACCGATTCTGACATCTTTTGAGTCAATATTTTAAGCTGATGAGTTCATGATTTTTGATTATTATCCGAGTACTCATTATACTAATGAGCACTTGGATTCTTGTCAATTATTATTTGAGGAAGAGATTGTACACCTAAGAAAACAGAAAAATATAGCTAATAATATGGATGAAACGAGCAAAGAATCGGGAAAACTTATATCATTTAAAAGAACATTAAGTCACTGGGAGAAATTTAGAAGTTTTAAACATTCTATGTTTGAAATTTGACAAATATTTTAATAAATCAGTCATTTACTCATTTTTATTTATTCAACGAAACATCTTGCTCTTTCAACTTTGATTTTTTTTAAAAATTTGTTTCCTCGAAATACATGTTTGCTAACTGCATATTTCAGGTTATTTTTTTAAACAAGAGTTGACTGACACAATGTTATTATTTTCTTTATGGTAGGTGAAGGGAAGAGGAGAAAATAAAAGAGTAAAACAGGGAAAGATGATTTTGTAAAACGTCATTTTTCTACCTGTGGTTCCTCTTGTTGAAGTTAATGATAGGTTTGCTGCTTGAACTTCCGCTCTGTTCTCTGACACCGCCATCATATTGTACACGTCTGTTTCTAAAACATTGTTCTGTGAACGACAGATGTTTTTTTCTTCCCCTGATTAAACTTGCTTGCGATGAAAGAAAAGAACAATACAGCACACAAGTAATCTCGAATCTATATTATATATAACCCAATTATTTTTTATATAACCCAACAAGAGTGGTCTCCCCAAAACATTCTCACAAGTTTTCTATTAAAATTGTTATGCCCCCTCCCGGCATAAAATTGTGGACCATGAGCAAGGCCGCGAATGCCTTGCATACCATTGGCGAACAGTAGTTGGCGTGAATTTAGTATTTTTACTGAATTCATCGTGCAATGACGATTGTTTTGGCGATTAATCCCAGCCATACGGTTAATAGCATTCGAAAATCGAATTTGCGTTTTAGTTGATTTTTTCCCCCCAACCGAATGAAGCCAAAATTTGGTACAGAGTTACAATTGTAGTCACAAAATTACATACCAAATTTCATATATTTAAGCCATTGCATTTTTGAGTTATCGCGTTGACATGCTTGTGAAAATAAGTCCAATAGATGGATTTGGTTCCAAATTTGGTAAATATCTACACTTTAAGTGTTAAATCTGATCATCAAATTGTATCTATCTAGCTCTCTTCGTTTTGCAGTCATCGCACTTACTTATAATCAAACAGACTTCCTCAGATTGGATTTCACACAAATTTTGATGGAAATCTGCCAATTTGGCGAGAAGACTGTATATCAAATTTCATCCATCTAACTCAGTGCGTTTTTAATCGTGTTCATAGACAGGCCAAAAATATTTTTTTTTCGAATTCAGTGAGATTTGAAGCATGGAAATTCGTCAAAATTTCGAGTTCCATTTATATGATGATTACAAATCTCTCCTTTTCTTTTTCTTTTAGTATTCTTCGTATACGAGAAAGAAATATTTAAAAGATTTCATGATCAACATTCAAACATCTTATACGACGGATGTTGAAAAATTTCACACTGAGAAATAAGTTCTTCCATTATATACAGAATTAAAAAAAAAAAGAAAACATATTATGAAACTTAAAAATATGTTTTCATCCATTGAAATCATTAAAAACAAGTAATATAAAAAAATTAAATTAAATTCCTAACAAAGAAAAAAATTTTTAGTTACTTTTTATTAAATAATTATCAAAAATATTTAGTATCAAAAAATTATGGATTTTCGCGAGAATTAAATTCGCATCCTTCACCTTCACTTGAAAAATACTTAAATCCTTGCATTTTACCGAGTGAGCTACTGCCTGGTCATTTCAATCATCATTGCAAACTGCTAAAACTCTATTTAAAGTATTAAAAATTAATTAAATTTAATTAATGAATTAATATTTGAAAAAAATGTATTAACATCAAGTGTCATCCACTACAAGTTTAAAAAAATGTATTTGAACTTGAGTGGATGAATAAAAAGTATTTAATTAACGACTGAAAAGTTGAACAAGATATATAAATATATATAGGGAAAGTGTGAACTAATAGCAGGAATTGAAAAACGCATGAAATAATTATTATGTAACTGTATAGTTCCTTATAAATTGTGGTCTTATGTTAGAACTGCTTTTTTATTGAACAATACATTAATCTAACAAAAGCTTTTCTAAAACCTTATTTCAGCTGTACGAAGAAAATTATCTTACGAAATATCATGAAGTCAGGGTAAATTTACAGCAAACATAAGGAATTCAGATGTACTTACAAGCTAAAGAATCTATCAAAAATGATAGAAAGTAATATGCTCTTAACAAGTCCTAAAATATTTCGAAACTATTTTCGGAATTTTTAAGCTTAATGAACATACTTTCCTACGTTTAATGAAAAATAAAATTGTAATTGTTTTTTCCCTACACCACTAT
This sequence comes from Argiope aurantia, assembly GCA_026543865.1. Taxonomy (NCBI): domain Eukaryota; kingdom Metazoa; phylum Arthropoda; class Arachnida; order Araneae; family Araneidae; genus Argiope; species Argiope aurantia. Next base: position 337,551 of record JAPMOR010024236.1, on the reverse strand, counting down.
ATCTTTTCTTTATATCCTTTTTTTTGTGTGTGTGTGTGCTATTTTGTTTTCATCTTCGGAAATTCCTGAACCAAGAGTTCTCTGTCTTGCTCTAACCATCCCCCACTCCGCCTTAGACCACAATATTTACAGATCCCTCTAGCTACTTCCTTTTCCAATTCTTACCGTTTCGATCATTTACTTATTGTTTCCTACTGAAATGTTTCTGAGAAATAAAGTATCATATATTGTTTTGTATTCGGCTATTTCTATGAACTAAATAAAAAAAAAAAAACCCTCTGATACTCAGAAAGCACAGAGATATTTTAAGATATTGCTCTCATTATTGTACAATATAATACTGCTCATAAATATTTTGTAATACGAAACATTATTGTAAAATATAGAGCGTAATGCTGTGCAAATAGAAGAGATGAAAAATAAAGAGCTGAGCGTGGATTGGAAACTAAGGTTCTTTTCCATTCAGTTTGTTTTTGTTTCTTCTAATATCACTTAAAATTATTGATTTTAGTAGCAGTAGTAAAAATTACGAAGATATATAGCAATACATAAATGAAATAAAAAAATTTCTCAACCAAAAATGTGTGATATTATATTTTGACCGATATTAATTTTTTTTCAAGTTATCAAACATTTATTTACATTAAAACCAGGTGTATATTTTCTATTTCTTTAAGTAAAGCAATTTATTTTTTGTAATGCAGAACTTTGAATTCTTAGATCAGCTATAAAAAGTGGTTTTGATCATAGCATCACGGAAATGTCGATATTCCGAAAACATATGCTGAGACCGAACATATGTAAGAGACAAGACTGCAAAAGACAGAGCAAAGTCAAGTTTAAGAAAGGAATAAATTAAATTAAAAGAATGATGGGGAGAGAAAAAGAAATACGAGAATGTGAATTCGAACATTACTCCGAAGGAATTTAAACATATAATTTTCACCAATCTAAATTCATTATGTAAGAAATAAACAAATAAAGATAACTTTTGTACAACCGCCTTGGTGTGAAAACTCTTAGCTACTTTCCAGTGAAGGGTGAGAAATAGTTGGTGACACTTTGAAGCAGAGAAAATAATACGTGTAAAAACACAGTTTATATAAAAGTAAAATGTTTTGATCTTTTACCAAATACAACGAGTTAGTTTTTGGTGTGGGATCATCAGCATTTAGCGAAAACAATGGAATAAATGCCATTTGATATTACATGAATGAAACCCAACTTTAAATTTTCGCAAGAATAATTTCTACAAAAGTTTGAAATTCATAAATTCAAAGTTAGCTTAATTTACTATGAATTAAGTTTACGATACTCTGATATTAAATCATTACAAAATTTATCAAATTCCTCAATTTAAATTTTCTAGAACTTCGCCAAGTCAATTTACCAGAACTTTTTGTATCAGAATACGATTCAGAAGACAACGACCCTCTAAGGCGACCACCAACAACTCGTTATCATTCCCAAGAACCCTCTTGACCCGCAACTCGCGGTGAAGGGAAAAAAAAGTCCATGGAGAGGAAAGAGTTCATATCAAGCCCCTTGAATGCCTTAATGTTGGTATTCATAACGCAAGAAAACAACCGAGTGCAGGCGGACCCACTGACGTCACGGGTTGCGAATAGTAGGGGTGTGGCAAGCGCCGCTAATGATCGCACGTGGACACAGCTCGAGTCGCGCATGCCAAATTATACTTATTACAAAAGCCTACTACAGGAGTCTTCCTCTATTCCGTGCAACACTGTATACAATGACTTTGTTAGAGTACCACATGTGGCTCGATTATTACGCCAACACAATATAAAAATGTATATTTCCAAACTGCACGGTCTAGTGATACTTGAGGACAACATTAAGCATCAATCATCTTTTGACAGCAGCGTAATTATGACAATCGTCCAAGTTCCTATTCTGTGACTGCAACTAAGGTATTTATTTACGATCCTGAACCTAGGCTATCTGCTGGAAAATATTTATTTAGAATGGTTGAGGGAGGAGAAGTCTTTTCTTTGTTCCCCGTTTAATCTCTTCTTTCTGACCAACAACCTTCACGTCTTTCTTTTTGCAAGCAATTGAGGTTTTGCTTGATCTTGACAAGTTGGATATTCCAAATTTTTGAAACAAAATTATTTCGCAATTTTGCAGCTCTAAACAATGTAACAAATTATAAAAACTTGTAGAAGAAAAAGTACAGTTTACTTATTGATGCTAATTAAAAATAGTTTATTTCGAATAGCTTTCACATTATGGATGCAGATTTAACACTGATTAAAAAAGAATTATTTGTAGGTTTGTATCTTCATTTTGACTAACTGATATTTTTATGCAGCATTGATATTTGTGGAAAGACTTTAGTATATATATCGCCAAGTTTCGTTAAAATAAAAATTTCTATTTGTACATTAAACCCTTTTATTTCGATATGATATTCTCTTTTTTTTAAGTTTGCCACGGCAGCTAGTCAAAGGAATTTAGAATATCACATCTAAAGAAATTTCTAAATTTGCTTCCTAATTGAAATAATTTATACTTCAAACAAAATGAACAAAAAACTAAAATATGCTTTAATAGGATAAAAACAGTAGATCGTGGACTGTTTTTTCTTTATCTCATTGATTGTACCTTATATTAAAATTTAAAATGAGTTTCAGAAAGACTCTAAAAAGTTAATGGTTTATTGAATTTTCGCATTTTTATCTTTCAGTGCCTTCAGCACAAGAATGCGTTATCTTTTACATAAAATTTTTTCGAGTCGACTTTTTCTGTAATATTTAATCTGTCGATAATAAAAAATTGCATTTTACATTAATTCGCTAAATATTCTGATGACCAAGTTACGTTTTTAAGTCCAACAACAACACATTTTAGGACGAATTTACGAAGCTATTTTCTATCAAAGGAAGGCAAAAGAAAATGAAAAACGAAATGAATACGTGAAATATTTTTTTAACACTAAGATAATTTCTTGTCACGAGATATAAATTCGAAAATTAAGTTATTGAAAATTGTCTTTAGTGCTTTAGTTGAAAGTGATGGAAAATATTTCCCAATGTTTTCAAAATACTTTTGGAATAAACTGTAAATAAGAGCAGTCTCAAATGATAACTAATATCTATTATTCAAATCTTAAAAAAAAAGTTTTGTCTTAATGTCGTAAGAAAGTAAAAATGTTTCATTTTCATATTTTATATTTTACAGGTACTCAAAAATAAAAATTAAATAAGAAAGGGGGAAAAAAAAAGAATCAAACAGTCACTGTGTAGTAGAAATTTCATTTTAAAATTGTTATTAAACGGAATTTAATCAAAATCTTTAAGTCAAGATCATTTTCTTAGCAATTTTTGCTGACCTCTCCTCCTCCAATACTGTTCTACCCAACCCCATTTTGATCCTGACCCACAATTAGAAATCCTGCAGCCGTAAAGATGAAGCCGAATTTTCAGCTCATGGTTATTAAAAGAAATTCAATGTGCATTTAATTTCTCTTTTTGGTACCTTTTACCACCAACCTATTGTTTACTTATTTCCCACGAAGTGCTAGCTGAGTGTGAACCGTCACTTAATTTTGAGAATTCGTTCAATTCAAGGTCTCCACTCGCACAAGACCACACAGACAAGTGAGTTGCTTAAAAAAACAAAGCACTGCATCGGAAGTGAAAGGGGAAACCTACAAAATGACTGGGAAGCGTCGGTTTGACAACCACGTCAACTTTCTCACACCTCACTCAAGTATTATACCACAAAAGGATTGACGGTCTGCACGGTCAATTATCAGCCAGGCAAACCTATTATTTCCGGACGCCGCGTAATCCGGCTAGTAATTTTCTCTCTGGTGGCAAGAGCCTCACTAGCTTCAAACGCCTTTTACAGGTTGGGATGGATTATTCTCCAGAGCTGACAACTGCGCCTTTTACAGGCAAGAGAACACCTCCTCCTTTGTGGTGTTAATGATGTGGTCCCCTTTCACAGTTTCTAAGCCATGTCAAAATACCCTTTTAAATATCGCTTAGAATTTGGTGCAGAAAGGACATTCAGGAAATTTTATGGAAACATTTTGGTGTGATTTTTGATTTAAAAAGTAAATAGTTACTTGAATAAAAATGTTCTTATTCAAAACAATTTCTTATTTAGTCAGTTGGATTAATAGAGGAGGAGAATTTAACTTCGAGATTTTTTCACATTATATGCGTGTCAAAAATGATCTTGTTGAAGAATAATCAGCAAATAAAATGCTTGAAAATGGCGATTGTTGACAATTCTTAATTTGTTAAAAGTTCTTAGCTGCAGCCTATTAAAACTCGTCAATAAATTAACATTATTTTTTATTTTTTTTCTTAGAGTTTTAATGTGATATTTCGTATGGACACTAAAAAAATATATTATAAATATGTAGACAGTTTATCACTTAATATATATATATTATTTGAAATGCGTGTACTCTAAAGAAATTACAGTCTGTTAAGAATTATGTATTCAATAGTATCGACCAATGAATCAACCAAAAGCAAAGAAATGAATAGTTTGCTAAGGAAATGCTATTAATCTGTAGCAACTGATAAAAATTTCCTTTCTTTGTTCAAACATGATTAACAGTTCATAACTCAATTTTGCATTCCAAAATAATAAAACTATTGCTTAATATGTGGCAGTTTTAGAGATATTTAAAATTATATATTATTTTACAAAATCTGAAGTGATAAAGCGATTCTTTTTTCTGTAACTGATCCATAATAACTGTTGATATCTATTTTGATAAGCTTTAGGGAAATTATTTCATATTAGAATCTTACAAAAAAGTCATCCATGATTCTAGAATAAAAATTGGTTTGTAAGGTCAGAAAAGATTTTCTATATCGCCATAGCAATCAACCGCTTTCACACGGAATTTGTCAATAAAAAAAGTTTGTGAAGTAAGTCAAGGCATGTGCAATTATTGCGATATAGTATCACTCGAAACTAAGTTCACTATGTTTGATTGCTAATGGCATGTTGCGCAAGAAATGTCGTGAATACAAATTTGTTTTCAGTCACCTGATGACTTAACCGCTCGGCTTAAATGCCGCGCATCCTTCGGATAACATACATAATGGCATCGCAATCATTTCCCTGCCTTGCAATTTTACCTCCGAATAGCAATAAATTATTTTTATTGTTTAGGTAAGTTATAACTTATTTTTTTACTTTATATTTTGAATGGGCTAAAGGGATGGCAGTTCTTGAGGTTATTGATTAAATATAATACGTTACGTTATAATTTAAATAGCAAATTTTTAAAATTAGTTTTATAGTTTGGGACCATTGAAATTTCGAATGAATTTTAGTTTGATTCTGCCTAGTTTTCTGCTTTTAATTCGAATAGCCCAATTGATTGAGCTAGACAGGCTTATTTAATTAAATGCATTCAATGTAAAGAATGCCAGTTTAGAAACTTAAAGCAATAATTCTGGAAAAAAAGATAGAAAGTTGCATTTAGAATAAAGGACTGTATAAAATATGATAGCTATTTTAGATTTTAAATTAAATACAAGCAGTACTCAAAATTTTCTTTTTTCTTTTTAAAAAATTATACAATTGCTTTCATAGCATCTTAAAAATATTCCTCTTCCTAGTTGAACAATTTGGATTTCGATGTTGTAATGCCAGCAAGGAACAATAAACACAATGACTAAACCCTAACACATTCTTGAACCCCCCAAAAAAGTAAACAATTCCAAACACGTCTCGAAAATTATTAAAACAACTTTTTTAATATACGGTCTGTAAATAATGTTACGATCGACTATTCCGAATTATGATTGACCTTTCAAAAATGAAGAGCTCTCGGATATAAATATTCCAATTCTCAAATATTAAAGGTAACCCTTTCTCAATATACACAAAAGAATGTTTATCTCTAGAATGCGCTTTATCTCGTCATAAAATATGATCGTAAAGAATTCAGCGCATTATTTTATGGTGAATAAATTTGACTTTAAGCACCTTAACCTGAGTGAAATACAATATAGAGCAGCCGTACGAGAAGGAGCATTATTCGCGCATTATTTGCAAAATTCTGGCAGATACGAATGGCAGTTTGCTGGAACTCGAATTTCTTTTATTTTTCGGAACCCAATAAATCCTGCTGAAGATAGTTTCCAAAAGCAATTCAGCCTCTCCGGCAGAGAACTAGAGGGGTGGCCTTTTATTAGGTTTCCGCACCCTATTCCTTGGTGAGTCATTCAAACAGTTAGGATAGATCTTATTTGTTAAACTAGGGAATGAGCATTGTACCGGTGAATTGTCCCTCACGAATCCCTAACTTTCCACTGAAAGTGAACTTTGAAAATTTATATACTGTTAGGGCTCGATTTAAAAAAAGGTTATGCTGATAGTGAATCATGTTTCTAGACAAATTTCATCTCTATAATATCATATACCTAAATGCGTGTTTTTTATATGAGAAAACCTTGTGAAACCTGGACTAGTTCTAAAATTCAATTTGAATGAATCTTTTTCAAGCGAGGAACTAAATATACGAAAAAAGATTTTTGAAAATTAAGGAGAAAGTCGACTCTACTGAGACAATTAAGAATTTTAGTTATGAATATATGTATAGCTTTAAGTAAATAAAAAAACATTATTTTAAATATTAATTATTTATTTGTGGCTTCCACTTAATCAAAAAACGAAGATATCCGCAGGTTAAATACCTTTTATTGAATAGTATGCAATGTAAAAAATAATTAATAATCAATAAACTTAACGATTGTAAATATCTCTGTTCATGACTGACAATTGTAGAAAAGTCTTTAAAGATATATATATGTGAGGATTATTTTACCTGAAGCAGAATGCAGTTTCGAAGTCAGGGACGAGACTCTCGATTTCGTGACGTCTTTTTATTTCATCTTGAAGACGCAGGCATTATGCACAAGCGACGAGCACACACACAACACAGAAAGAAATGAGAGAAAAGCTCTTGAACATTTTATTCCTGGTCTTATATAACCTGAGATATTGATAGTGAAAATATTTCTCCATAGTGCTTATATACAATGAGATTTCGATAGGGATTTTTGCTACACACGCCAACAAGGCAAGGAAAACACAGGGATCTTTTAAAAAAGAATTTGTCACGTCAGCGGTATTTTGTCCCTTCACTCAGAGTGTGGGAAAGTTAGGCTTTTAGCCGATTCAGCAATGTTACAAAGTATCTCTTGAATTAATTAAGTACAGAAATTGGAATTAGATCAGGAAATAAAAGAATATTTTAGAATGAAGTCACTATGGGCTAAATTAAGATAAAATCTTGGAAATGATACAATAAAAGTCTGTTCTAAATTTGTTTCAGGCATTTTAATCGGTGAGCAAAGATTATTGAAAGTGCACATTGCAGAGACGCCATTTCAACGACTAAAATGACAAAATCTTTTTAAAATCGATGTTACAGGGGATGAAACATAGTAATTTCAATATGATTCTAAGTCAATACAACAATGGAAATAAGAAAACTCATCACAAACCAAAAAAAAAAAAAAAAAAGTTCCATCGAAAATAAAAAAAATACTCATTTCATTCTTCGATAATAGGGATGTAATCCACAAAAAATTTGTTACATCTTGATAAACAATTATTGGACACCATAATGTAAATGTTTTGAGAGTTCGAGCATTCGTTCAGAGTATCGAATTTCTGATAAAGTATTAGTTGCATGACAGTGCACTCAGTCAGAACTTAATTATTGATCGTAAATTATTGGAGGGGGAAGGCAAGAAACCACCGCAAGCCCTTCTTCGTTTTACCTGATTTAGCACCCTGTGATTTCTTTTAATTCCAAAGTTTAAAATGAAATTAAAAGTGTGCTATTCCGACATTATGATCGTATAAACGATTGCAAAAAGTGAAGTGGAACAGACATTGTAATCTTAAATCTCCATAATAAGAAGCCGGAGTGGCCTATTTTGAATAAAAAACGGAACAAATAACAGTTTCTTATTTATGTTTCATCTTACAAATTCTTTTAATACACAATGATTAGATTAAATAATTTCATTAGGAATAATACTGATGTCTTTTTTTAATTATTCAAAATGTAAAAATGAGTCACAAATCTACATTTTTGACAAATGCAATTCATGAACTACAAGGAAAGTTCATTGAGATTTAAGATGACAAAAATTTGTGGTTACTAATTTTACAAACAAACTTATCATTTCAGATATATCATTGACACAATCTAAAAAGAATTCGATTACTCTATGTTATGCATCTAATTTCTTAAGAAAGTAACGAAATATATAGCATTTAACTTTGATTATATTAACATGTTTATAAAATCTGAAATATGACCAATTAATTGAGCCAAAACATTTATAAGGCTTTCTAAATGATTATATTTTTTCATATGTCCCTAAGCGCTCAAATGATAAGATAAATGTGAGAATAAAAAGTGCGAAAAATAGGAATTTTTCAAGCTCTCTGGAAAGAAAGCGATCTTATCTAGTCGTCTTTTCTCTCAATGTCCTCCGTCCATTTCTCAGTCCCTCCCCCTTTTCATACACTCCCCTCCCTACCTCTGAAAAAGTTGTTTGGGGAGGGTCATACAGATATTACACTGTAAATTCTATAGCAGCGTTCATTCGTGCCAAATAAAATGAACGACTCACGTTCATGCATCGAAAGTTTATGAGAAACAATTTTATTTCCCCAAATCCAGAGACAGTTATGATAGGGTCTCTCTGTACAGTACAGACGGGGACAGCAATCGAGGACTTGGTCATGGATAGTCCAGGGTTGCCTTTATGCTTACCCTAGAGACCTCTGGCCTTTGAAAGAAAGAGCCACCTCCAAGTCGTAAATCTGCGTTTAGTGGCCAGGTTACGTATGGAATTCTGAGCTCTGTCGGCCAGCCAAGCTGAGATCAGGATTTACGGAACCAATCCGTGGAGAATGATGCCTAATATTTTTTGTTCCAGTATGGGGGGTTGCCATGTACCCGGTTCCTGCGCCAAATACCTGTTAGGATATTCGCGCAAATTATAAAGGGAGCTAGAGATTTTATTCGGAAAATTTTTTCAAAAAAAAAAATGTTATAATACGAAAAAAATATCTATTTGAAGAAGTCCTTTTATTACTTTTCTAAAGTTCTAAATTGCGGAAACTAGCTTACATGCGGTAGATTTCTAAGTCATTAAATTTTGATAAAGCTTCCCTCAATTAAATTGCTTTACCACACTATAATAACTTCATTACTGTAAACAGTTTGATGATTAAAATATGCAAATATGTAACAATATATTTTTGAAGAATATTAAACATATAATAATTTAGAAATGATTATTTTAGGATGTGATGTAATTTCTTAATCAACTACAGTATTAAAATAAAAGAGCCCTGTTTGGTTTGAATTATAGAATGGTATTTAAAGAATGTTTTTTATATATTTGAAAACCGAAGTTACATTAATTTTTCAAATGCAATGGAAGTAAATAATTTACATGATACCTTGTTGCATTACGGATGTAATATATCATCCTTTTCTTAAATCTGATATTAAAACATATTCATATATTTAAACTGATTATTTCTTGTTTTCAAATTTTGGTATTCAAAAATTATATGTTGGAATCAAAAGATATAAAGTTAATTCATGAACTATTTATTAATGCTTTACTTCCAAGTTTTCAATCTAGCTTTAAAGCACGAAACAGATTTGATTCAACAATATCAAAATCCACTAATTTCATCTCAAATATGTTTTAAGAATATGAATTAATTGCAAAATTTAATACATTTAACAATATTCATATTTTCGCAATTTTTCTAAGCCATTCAGATGATGATTACAGTGACGTAGATCATACATTTAAATATTATTATTCTATAAAAGCTCTCCTTTCCTAAAAACTAAATTGGAAAATTAATAAATAAAAATATTTCAAAAATTTTATGTTAGTGCAACAAAGTTCTAAATTCAAGTTATTAAAAGAAAGTAAAAACATGATTAAAGAAAAGAGGAGAGAGGAACCGACTACAATTTAACATGAAAATCATGCATATCATGAAATGACTTCACCCTTCACATTTAAAGCAATAAATAATTCTCATGTTTTCCACTTTTTGCTTCTTGGGGAGGAATGAATCACTTTTCTTAGCTTTCTGTAGTATACAGAAAGTACAATGTATGTATCCAAATAAAGAACTCTTAACATAATATTTTACATTTATTTATATAAAAATTAATGTATTGAGTGAATATTTGTACATTCACTCCTCCATGCACCGCATTCCAAGAAACACCAACCTTTGTGTTGACAAAATATTTGCCTTCTCACAACTTTTTCTACTCACAATCCCTTACAAATGTAAATAAATAATAAAAAAAAAAAAAATCGTGACTCCAGGTTCAACAACAAAAACAAAAACAAAAAAAAAACATGTTTTTTACCTTTTTATTATAAAATGAATAAGATAATGAAATATTTATTACGATGAATAAAAGTAATTTTAATAAAGACGATTTTCTTAACTATTTTCCCCTCTACATAATGAAGAAGCTAGAAAATCCCCCTCCCCACTGAAGTTTGCAACACATATTTTAGGAAACATATTTACGATGGAATGAAAGGATTGAGGTACTAAACATGAGACTACATTTAATTTTTTATTGAACTGGAACTTCCGAAAGAGAACTAGCTATTCAGAGCGAGGGTGTCTAAGATCTGAAAAGCGAGGTATGAGACAAGATATCCGAATGAGCGCCATCTCGCCAAATCTGCAGTCCACATGTTCCCAGGCGAGTGTCGCGACCCGTCTTCCCTCCCTCCGCGGATGCTAAGCTAGACCTTTCCCTTGATTACTCAAAGGCAGTTTAGTTTATGGCTCTAGACACCAATATGGCAGACAACCCCCCAAGTTTCTAAAAAAAGGTGAGGATAGCTTGTTTACAGTCTACTATAAAAACGTGAAGAATGGAAAAAGATTCCGGTTTTATATGCCACTGGTCCTCCCTAAAGACCCCCTAGAGGCTCAACAAACCTTTATAGGAGGCGAGGAAAATATATCTTGTATCTCTTCCGAGTGTCACACATTCTTATGTCATATAGAAACTATATCTATATACAGCTGCACTATATAGAGATATATATTAGAAAAGCAGACGCCTAAGAGGAGAGGCAACATGTTATAGGGGTGGTCTGTGATTCATGGTATTGCTGAGTTAGAACCTTTTATTTATTTATTCATTTCTCGGATGAATTGCTGTAGTATACAGTTGAACTGGTGTTTAAGTACTTCTTTTGAAAGTGTTGTGGAGTTTTCGACTAATTCAATTAAATGTAAACAATGGTGCAAGTGCGGTCACTGTTCCTATTCAATGTTATCACCCTCCTGTGAACAGATTTCGGAGTCGTTTACATAATAAATTTTAACGTTACTTCATGCATATCTATGATAAGAACATTTTTCCTTTTCGGTTGGTTAAGTCCTTTGTGTAGACGTTGATTCAAAGTGCATCCTCTTGGACGTGACGTTAACATGAAATCATTGAAACAAACCTAGAAGTTGTAAAATTAAGTGATGATTTGTAACGACGTCTGTCCGTGCTACAACGCTGATGCTAACGCTCGGTGCATACATAAGTAAAAGCATGCAACCAATAAAAATGTTCTGCCATTCACTCTTTTATTAAAAAGTGATATGACAGCCTATTCGTTCTTTTTCTTTTAAACCTCAAAAAAAAATAACAGAGATGATACTCATCCAAATAATTTAATTAGTGCTAGATTCAGAGTTTTTTAAAAAAAATCTGTAACAAATAAAAGAGGAACAGAGATGCTATTTTAGAAATTCTTTTTTTAAACATAAATTACCAAAATTTTTTAATTGTACAAGACAAAAATAAATTAAATATTTTCGGAGGTTTTTTTTTTTTTTTTTTTTTTTTTTTTGTTTACTGGAGTTGTTTTTATTTTTTCATTTTCCTAGGTAATTTTTTTTTCACAAACATTTTCCCAAGTTTTCTTTCTTTTTTATTTGAGACGCATTTTCATTATCTTTATTTCCATTTTTTTCCCCAAATACTTTTACATCAGTAAAATAATTTTTCATGGAGGGAAGAAAAAATTAAGGAAAATCTTGTTTCATTCAGAAGTTGCTGAAAGAATTATACGAAAAAGTATTGAAACATACAATACTTTTTATGGTAGTTTAAGATGAAATTTTATATTAAAAAGGAAACGTCGTAAATTAGTAAAAATGTTTACACATTATATAACAATATATATATATATACACACACAAAAAATGATCAAATGTGATTATGTAGTGTCTTGTTATCTGAAAATCAAAAAAATTCTTTTGTCATAAAAATGGTGGGGGGGGGGATGCCGCGTATTAATTCTTTATATAATCCTTTCTAGCAGTAACACGAAACAAAACCAGAATACATTCTAGAATTCAGAAAATAATTTCGAACAAAGCGAAATTGTTCTTCAACTTATGATCATTGTCATCTACGAATGAAGCAGCAATAGTACGGACTAAATTATCTTTCTTTTTTTGATTTACAAAGCAAAAAGTTGTCTTTCTCGTCCCGTGTTATAAATTATTCTAATGCTATTTGTTTGTTTGAGAGTCATGACAAGCTTCCGCACGAGAAGTACAATTTACGAGTCGATGTTTCCCTTATTACCAATGGCCCATCGGTTATCTGAGACATGACTGGTTTTTTATCTTACCGAATGGCATTCCGGGCCTCAAAATGGCTTTGCTTAAAAGGAATGGGGCCCCTTTTCCAAGCGCCTTTACTTTTCCGATTACCCGGTTATCGAATGTAATATTTCTAAATGATGACTTATCTAATCGATGCTTCTTTTTCTTCTCGCAGGCATTATTCAACTAATTGTGTCAGTTTCTTTTCTTTTCATGATGTGGGATGATCTAGCACGGTGTAATGGTATCAGCAGAAGGCAACCTGAACTGAATTTAGTGCTGCTTTCAAAATTACGGATAGGTAGAACCTCTTACTTCATCATTTTTGTTACGGCTTCAGAGGACGAATGCATCATTTTTATTTGAAAGGGAAGAAGATAAAACATATCCGTGATATTATCTGATTTAAAATATTGTGTGTTTCAGGACATCACATTATTGTCTAAAATATGAAGGAAGGAAAAATTTATGTAGGATATAAATTTTTAAAACAAAGAGAAGTGAATATGAAAATCCTTTTAATCAGACATTTTAAAAAATCTTTTTACATTTCTTTTACTTTCAAAGGAATAAAGAAATCAATTTCGATAATTATTAGATATATTAATTTAATTTCATATTGGTGTATAATACATGATGCTTATATTCAGTATTTTAGGGTTTATTTTACTTTTTTTTAAAAAATATACGTCCATGGTTACTATTTATCACTCAAAGTTCATTAACTGAAGAAATAAAAAATTTTTTGGGGTAAATATACCATAGATACATTTCCTACATCTTTTGCAATATAAATTAAGAATTCTATCCTAAATATCCTTTTTATATCTAATCCCTAGTTGGGTGTTTTTCTTATAGTCTCTTTTAATAAGACAATTTTGAATGATGTGTATAGCACAACGCTTGAGAACCTGTCAAATTTTCCTCACCAATTTCTAAAATACTTATACAAGAAATAGTTACAGGTGATATTCTCAGGATCAATATACAAAAAATGCTGTACAGAAGTGAAATTAACATAAATACTTGGAAATTTTTTTCACATTCTTTATTATAAGTAAACTTATTCTCAAAATCACTTTTTCTTGTTACTGAATCCTATTGGAAATATTAAATTGCTCATTATCCAGCAATGTAGACTCCTATTATTACTATCTATAAAAACCACAAATTTCAACAAATAATTTTCATCAATTTTTTAATGATACATGTAAGGCTATTTTCTTGTCAAAATTATGATTTGATGCCATAAAATATTACGTTATTAAAACCGTTATTTTTATTTAATTAATATAACAGAAAATCAGTAAACGATTTCCAGCCATTTTTGTCGAACTGCGTAAATTAATTTAATAGAAAGGAACACACCATACGAACAGCGATTGTATCACGAGAAAGTGTTTCTGCCATTGTCATCAATCCAAGCATTTACTGTCTCCACCCCTCAGGCAACTCTTTAGTGGCAATTTCACACACACCCATAACTCATAGAGGATGAAGATGGACACATTCGCTTCAGTGGAACCGTGTCGCGGTTTTCAATAGAGGACGCGTGTTCACCCCTCGATTCCATTGAGAAGCAACAAAGTGGGGGAGAATTCACACAAAAGGACAACGACATAAGGGTCGCGAACTCAAAAGCGTACGCACAACCCTCACAAAAGTACCCCACCAGAGGAGTTTCCTGATTAAAATTCGGGGCAATTAAGCTTTCTCTGGCACAAGACTTTCAGCTGCCATTTCATGGGATGGCTTTCCTGATCATTTTGAAAGATTCTGTTTCCCTCAGCAAACAATGACTTTCTGTGCAAAGAATGGAGAACTCTGGACAATGGAAAGAAATGGTTACAAGCCGAAAAGATCTGAGGAAAGAATAATGCCGGGAAGAATCAAATGTGTGAATTAAGACAATTGTTTATAATATCTAGCGTATAAGTCAATTGTATTAGTAATGAGTGAAAGAGTTAAAAGAAAATGTTCATGTAATATGCTTGAAAATCTAAAACTCTTTTTTTTTATCATTTTTTTTTTTTTTTTTGCAAAATGACTTTTAGAAACATCACATATGGACAAGAGAGTTTTTATACTTTAGTGGATCCGATATGAAGAAGATTTTTCATATAAAAAATTCTCAGGATTTTCAGTTATACATATGTTTTAATAATTTTATCAAAATTAAGATAATTCCTAAATTTTCCAAAACAATTCCAGAATCGAAAAATCTATGCATAAAGTATACCTCACATAATCAGTTTTACATTTTACTTTCTTTGTAAACAGTTCTTAACCACATATAAATATATGTTTCCTTTCGCATTATCTGAATAATATTAATTTTATTTTAATCATACAAGCGGAAAAACTTTATTTCAAAACATTCAAGCTTTCTGTTTAATTTTAAGGCAACAACAAATTAAACAAACATACCGCGAGTAAATATTTATAAAATCATTCGATGCTTCTATGGAGAAGGAAAACAACTTATTATTAAAAGCTATTGACAACAGACAAACAGAAAATCTATTTCCCACCAGAAAATAGCTCTTGAGTCCGGAGGAGGGGAGTTTATTTTACCTTCAGCATGGCTGGAAGGGTCGGCCCAAAGAGGACTCAGGAGCTTGGAATAGGACCACCGCAGGTTTTGACTGTAACTTATCTTTATTGCGAGTGGAAAATCGTTTTCTATATTCCTTTCCCTCCTAGAATTTGCTGGAACCCGCTAACCCCCCAACGCTCCACGAAGGTCGAAAGTCCGCAAAAGACTTTTTACGACTGCACCGATCCATCCCACATAAATATTTTTTGCTGACTTTGGGGAACACTTTTAGAGGGATTTTTCATAACTCCCTATCGCGTTAGTAGATCGCAAATTCTTCAAACAGGTTTCTCTGACAACTTAAACTAGCGAAGAAATTTTTATTTATTTATTTATTTATTTACAATTCTTTTTTTCTTCTTACTTCCTTTTCCCCCACTTTTTTTTATTTGTTCTTTAGCTTCTCTTTGATTTGATTCGTTTCTTCCCTCCCAGGCCGTTAGAGAACAGTGTTCCGGTTTATTCTTCGCATTTGAAAATCGCTCTAAAATATCCAGGCGAAAAAGATTTATTTTTAATTATCGTGCTAGAGAGGGAAGGAAAATGATTCGACAGGCGCAAGCGTTTTATGACTCTCGCGGAGTCATAAAAACCATTTTTATCATGTCTTGCCTTTAAATCAGTAATAAATCTTTGGCTCAAGTGACTCCACGAAGAAAAGAAAGACTATATATTCATACAGCGGCTTTGGATCTCATTAAAGGAAAAAGCGTTCGTCCCTTAAAAATATTTAAACGGCAGTTAGCAGGAGAATACCGGAAACACATTAAAATGCCCTCGCTTTGGAAACACAAATGCAATTGCCTTTTAAGGGCAAGCTTTGTCCGTACCTGCTGTCTGTTTAAAGATACGACATTAACGCCCCATTTTGTAAATCATGATAATAACATTTGGACATCCACGGCAAAACATCATGAAGAAACGCCTCTTTCCTTATCTTCGTTTTAAATCAATTATTAAGCCATCTGAATAGTCACGTGACTACTCAAAGAAGAAACGAAATGGACCTTACAGACGCTTTGCATTAGCTGTCAAAAGAAGAAGAAGAAAAAAGGAATTACAGAAATAATAGATTTTTTTCGGAACAATAACTTTTGTTTATAGAAAGTAAAAGTCATATTTGCTCTAACTTTTCAGTGTTGTTAAAAGTAGTCAGTGAGCGAAGGACGATAATAGATCTCAATAAAACCGGTTTTAATAAGAATTTTGAACATTCTAGACATTGTGAACAAATTACGCACGACTCTATTTATGCAGTTTTTATTATTTCACATTCATTTTGATGTTCTGAAATGCCTGCATTCTAAATTTAATGACGTCTTTTAAATGGCTTGCTGTATGTTTATGACAAAGAATTAATGTTGCAATAAATTCTTATTTTATTTAGAAATTTCCGTGGTGGTGAATCACTTGTTTAAAAACTTTTATCAGGAAAAAAGATAAAATATGCACAAAATGCTTTCCCTGAAAACTTACAAAAGCATAATAAAATGGAAGGTCTTTCAAATGTATCAAAGGACACCGTTTCATAAATAAAAGCATAGAATTACAAATACATTTCATTGAAGCAACATTATATGAAAATAGCAGTTAAAATTTTACATCAATAGAAATGTACTCCAACTAAAAAAATAAAATCCATGGCATGTATCCCTTTTTGAGATATAGCCTAATCTTTATCAAAGCCAACAATTCATTTTAAAAATTTTATCTAAGAACTTTTAAATTAAATTTATCTAAAGCCACCAAATGACAGTACAGAATATTAAAAATCATATAATATCCCCAATTCATTGGAAGATTAGATCATATTTGGTGCTTCTTAGAACACTATGTTTTAAAAAATCTTGCCCTACATTTTTAAATAGACAGCAGTAAGCTGTTGATCTAAAAAGAATTCATTGAGATAAATTTGAAGTCCAATTGATCTAGAAATATTTTAAAACAAAAATTGGGAATGACTCCTTTTCTTTCCTTCTATTCTGAGGTACCGTAAAAATAGACAAAGAATAAAGATTTCCAATTAAATTTAACTTAAAGAACAAAAACTATCCAAATTGAAATCTGGAAGCCACAGCGAATTTTTGAAATCAGCTAGCTCTTTTTGGACCCAATCTAGCCCCCAACTTGTTAGCAGCTAATTTTCTTCCTGAAGGCACGACATTAGCTAAGCATGGCGCGATAATGACACTTTGCAAGTTAAAAACATCATTTCCCCCGTAAATATGTAATTATGTAGCATTTCATGATTTGAAAGGGCACAAGAAGTTTATTTAATAAAGGCTCGTCTTCGGATTAAGAGATAATGGATTCTCGCGTGGGGGAAGGGGGCAATAAGCAACGCCCAAAGAAAAGATTGTAAAGTGATTAAGCTCACTAAGTAATAAGGCTAATAGCTAAAATGAGCCTAGCAGATAAGAAGGAGGACAAAGAATGGAGACAAAGAGGGAGGCAAAAAGAGGAATTCTATTACTGAGAAATGAGTGGTGCTAATTCAGCTTCGCAAATGATGTTGCATAGCGTAATGCAATATTCTGCCTGTAATGAATGCAGAAGAAGAAAAGGCTTAAACGCACCTAATTAGATCCAGGGCCAATTAATGTAACATGCGAAGCAGTTTTCTCGCCTGCCTATCGCGAGAGTTTTGGAAAACATTCTCAACCGGCTTAGAAAAGAGAGATAAGTTTTAGAATTTTATATGAGTTGCCACTTTTCGGAAGACATTCAATTCCGGTGTTTGCGGCATTTTTATCGGAAGTTGCGACATGGTAAATAGGTTTAGGAAGCTCTCGCATCCATCATCACGGTGCCTCGACTTCGAGACGATTTAATGACATTATTTGCACTCAATCGCAGCCCATATAAATTTCTCGAGTTAATTTCCCCTTTCGTAGGAAGAAGAATTATCGCGAGCTTTGAGCTCTCCTGTCGCAACATCTTCAAAGCTCGCGATCTTTTCCTAAATTCGAGATAGTTTCCCAAATGAAAAATAAATGAATTTTTAATGGATTGGACTGTACTGCTTCATTACTCCGTCAGAACGACGCTTTTTGCACTTTTGCCTTTCGATCATATTTCCGACGCTAATCGGCGAGGCTTTGACTCGCGAGCTCCTCACACCAGTTACAGAATTCGTCGCCATCAGATTCATTTAATTGGAATGCGATTACCGATCACGCATATAAAAACTTAACGCAAACGATGATCAATGTATTTACTAATGTTAATACAATAAATATTTATTTAGTAACAAAATTTACCGATTCAGCAAATAATTATTTTTTCTTTCAGTCATTAGATGAGTATTTAGAGTCAACATCAATTGCTCATTATATTCTAGGATTTCCGTATTTAATTGTTTAGTTAATATGTTTATTCTACTTTGAATTTCCAGCCTCTTAAACTGTATTAAGAATATTCAACCTTTCTTTCTGTCTTTTAAATATATATATATAGCGGAAAGACCTTTTCCTGTTTAAAAGATTTCGATAACGGATTAAAGAATATTGTTAAATTTCCTTTTTGTTTGACCTTAAAAATAAAAATAATATGTAAAAAATATAAATTAAATAATTTAAATATAAAAAATATATTATAAGAACTGTATTCCAAAGATATTTCCTGAACAAAAGTTAACAAATTTCTTAAATAATCTTTTACCCATGGGTAATTATATTTAAATTTTCTAATATTAAAATAAATCATTTTTAAAAAAGAATACGAAAAATTGCAAGGCTCTTGCTATCAAAGCTGATCTAATTGCAGATTTCTTAATTACGAATAATTTAATAAATGTGTTCCTTTTATGGAACTGCGATCAATACATTCGAAAGAACTAATACCTGTAAAATAGTCTTTAATTTTATCTATATATGACCACGTGTAATTTTCTTTCGCGATTATTTATTATTATTATTATTTGTTCCTTGGTATGTATTTTATCAATCAACTTCATTTCGAACGCATTTTATCTATTTTTATTCTTTGATGTCAATATTCGTTCATTAGTTAATAGATATTTGATTTTTTTGCTTACTATTTTAAGCCAGCAAATGTATTTTTCAAATTTCGGAAAGCCCATCTGGAAATCGCAGGGGAAAAGATGCCCAACAACCATAATTGTTTTATTGTACGTTGAGAAAGAATAAATGAAATAATGTTTCATTCAGTTCATGTTGTCTTTTAGAATATTAGAGGATTAATAGCAAATTGAAGCTATTCATAAATTTTTTTCACCCGCCTTCAAATTAACATAGTAAAGTGTTACGTTCAGGATTACTTATTTCAATTAAATTAAGAAATATATTTAAAAAAGTCTTATATCAAAGCAGTATCAATTTTATAAAATAATATATATTTTGAAAGTACAAGCGATGCCTCACACAGAATTCACCTCTAAACTCAAGGAATTTTCCTAGAGCAGTTTCTGTTATCTATGTCGTGGCCCTGTCCAAGTTTTCATTATTCAATTTCCTATTAAGATATTCATTAAAAGTTCTATACAAATAAACAAATAGAAAACTCCTTCGGTGCTTTCATCTTTCCTTCACAGTAAAAAAATAGCATACTTTTTGAAATTCATTTCAGATTCCAAACCAACACAAGTGTCATCACAAGAAACATCCGAAGGGTGGACGGAACCCCTTACAGGTAGCTCCTGAAAACAGTTGTAGGTAAGAATGGGCGGATCCATTCCATCGCGTGTGTGAAGTGGTTGGCTCAGTGGCTCCGGAAATAGGCGGGACTCATAACAACAGGTATATCAGGCAGAGCCTTCAAACCTTTTCAGCCTGACCGCAGGCAGACCAATTAATGTCTGATGTAAGTCCAGAAGAATATACATCGGCTCTTTTTTTTATTTACTTATTGATTGTTTTTCTTTTGTTGTTGAGAACACGGCATATTTATACATCAGGTTGTGACAAACCAGTTTGGATTGGGGGAGAGAATGAGAAGTTTTCTACCTACTCATTGGAGGTCGGTGGTGGAATGTTTTATCGTACGCGATCAGGCATTCTTGTAACCGTATAACATTCGAAGTGCTGATCGCAATCTGAAATGACTGTGATACAATGGTGTAAGGGGAATTAGAGGAAGAACTAAAAAAGAGAAACGCCTGATCATTTTGTAGTATTAGGCAACGTATGACAACTTTTATAGAATTGCAGCACACTTAATCTTGCTGAGTAGAAAATGCCAGGTGAAAACTTTTGGCAAATGTTCATTAAAAAGAATGCATAACCGACAATGCATTTTAGACTCACAGATATGCATCATCGGAAATATTTCGCTTGCTTTTTACTCTTTAATTCATGATAGTAATTTATTTAATTCATTTTGTACATACGCTAAAATTTGATTATTTTTCATGACGATCTCGACGGAAATTTAAAATGAGAAAGAGGTGTCTAAAGAATAAATTTACCTGTTTCTAGTACATTAATACCGTTTTACTGATGTAATTTATCTTTTACTAATACAAAGTGATCGCAATATAAAAAAAAAGTTTTTTTTTACAAGAATTTTAGTAAATTAAATAACTTTATTTCACTTATAAAAAGCATTTTTTTCCTCAAGCAAATAGGAATTATTCTTGTGTTTTCGAACAATTACGACTTATGAAATATATTAGATTAAATTGATTAAAAAATTGTGTTTAAATATCGAAAGGCTCTTTTTTTTTGCATGAAATGTTAAAAATGTTTTATTGTAAGGATTCTGCCCCCCGTCACCCCAATATTTGGATATCTTTATCTCATTATAGATTAGATATTAAAATGTTTTTTTTTTTCCATTTTACATAATGATAGTAACTTGAAGTAATTCTGTCAAATACAATTTAAATTGCAAATTTTTTTTGAGTAAATGTTTTATTTAAAAAAATCAAATCTATTCACAAAATTTTTTGCATTGCTCAAAACAATGTTTTTCAAATTTAGCAGAGTTAAAATTATATAATACACAAAAATATTAAAAGATATTTAACTCGATTTAAATATTGCTTCGAATTTATATTTCATTAACGTGATTACTAAATGAAAAATACCTTAATATAAAAGCCAAATTTATATAAGAATAACTTTTAAAATTTGGCAGAATTAATATTATATAATGCACAAAAATATTAAAAGTATATTTAGCTCCACTTAAAAAAAAGTACTCCAAATTTTATATTGCGCTTACGTGATTATTAAATGAAAAATTATCTCAAAATCGTCAAGCGAAACACTGCCCAGGAAAGAAATCAATTTTAACAAAATAATTTTTTTTTTTGTCCTTAAAACTAAAGACAATCTCTGAAATGAATTCTTAAGTATTTCGATCCTTTTTAATTAATGGTAATGTATCGGAAGCGTAGAAGTAAGTTTTAAAAAATATTCTCTGAGTGAAGGACTGAGTGATTAACGATGCTTTCAAGACCTTTAAAATAACTAGACCAAGACCTTTATGATTTGAAAAATAAGACTCTTTCTCCCCCCCCTCTTTTTTAATAACATTATCTCGATATTGATTATTGTTTGAAAGTAATAAAAAAAAGCGAATCATGTGTTGTAGGGTGATCAAGGTTAAGTGATTTATTTTCATTCTTTGATAATCGAGGTCGTCATGCAAAATCACGGCAACAGCCTTAAAAAAAACGATTAAATATGTGACATAATAACTGTGCGCTCCTCCAAAAGGTGTTTGAAAGTAAAAACAATCAGATTTTGTTTTCTTCAAAAAAATATTTTTTTCCAGTAGTTTATCTAGGGTTTTAAGATTAGGAAAATATACTCTGTATGTATATTTCCGACTAGAATTGACAGTAAATTAATCGAAAACAATAAAAGTAACTTTATTTTGAATGTTCTAGCTTTTATTAGTAATTAACATTTGTTATTTATAATACAAATATTAATTCGTATCTATTTTCTTTATATATAAATTTGAAGTCATCGAAACATTTTTATTTGCAGAGAGGTCATGAGAGGACAAAGTTTTTGCTCTCTATTTGAAGTTTTATAAGTTATCAAACTAATTGTGTAACTAGCAATGATAGAGCAAAAACTATATGAAAGATACTTCTTAAGAATGGAACTATTTCAATTTGAAATCTCTCCTTCATATCGTCTATTGACAAATATGTTTGTTGCTTTGTTATTGAAACCTGTCTAGCTGCAGGCATAGAATTTGTGTATATTTCTACTTTGAACGCATATCTCCCTCGAAACAATGTAGTATTCAAAACAAATAGGACAATAAAAGTCAACTTATTCAGTCGAACACACGGTAACTCTGAAAAGATTTATTTGCATTCTCAGCAACTGCATTCCATTTCTAATGCAACGCAAGTTGATGAAAAATAGATCAAAAGAATTTAATATTGAAGCAAATTATTATTTGATAAAGACATCATTTGAAAGAAAAAATATACCAATGAAATCTAAGACATGCTTTCGATGTCACGAACACCCTCGATGCGATACATTGTCATCCAATCGAAGAGATATAAAGGGAAAAAAAATCATTCTATTTTATTAGTTTTTGAATTAAATTATTTTCATTTCTAATTTCCATGCAAGTTGCATAAAAAACATAAACCCTTATATAAATTGATTATAGCTAAAATAATATTTTGGGGTATTTTTTAATGAAAGGATCTTAAACTTTCAGTATTTGATGCCTAACTTTACCTTTTTTTCGAATCTCAGTTTTCATTGTTGTTATGGCTGGTACGTGACAATAAAATTGATATTCCTTCCCTTCCCCGCATTTTCTGTCACAATTTCTGTAAATTTTTACTTCCATAAGGTGGCGATAGCTGATTCTGGTAAAAGTTGTGAAGTGAAATTTTGTCGCACTTTGCATTATTATCATTATTTCACTTAAAAAAAAAAAAAAAAGATTGTTTTTGAAATTTTCTCTGTGAAGGGATTTTCCGTTAGTAGAGTCACTATAAAAAATTACAGCAAAGAAAATATTGGAACAAGTAACTTTTATTAACGAGTAAATAATTACTACAGAACCCTATTAGTGTTTTAATTTCATATTTCGGTTCAAATGATTGCAAGGTTTTTTTTTGTTTTGTTTTGTTTTTGTTAACGTCTAGAACAAACAGCGATTGTTGCAGAAACATTTACGAAAAATAAACAGCTTTTGTTTGCTGTCTCGAAAGAAAAGACTTCTGAGAAAGCTTCAATCTTTATCATTAATATTTAATTTTGCCGAATGTTTAACAAAGTTGTCAGATTGTTTCGAACAGAAAGAAAAGAAAAAACGGTCAGCAAATGGAGGAAAGAAAGAAAGAAGGAGAAGAAGAAAAAAAAAAGGTAGTTTTTAAGATTTTTTTTTTTTTTTTTTGTGAACCAACCATACATACAAGTCAACTCATTCTTTTAACGCGTGAATAATGCAATCTTACTGCTCAGAGGTTGTCTGAGGATTAATTTTAATCTAAAATAAATTATTTAAAATATTCTGTCGTAAAAAAAGGAGAAGAAAAAAAAAGCAGTAAGAGAAAGAAACAAAGCAAGAAACAATGGTTGCTAAATCTCTTGACCAACTCTAATCTTTTCTGAGAATTAAAAAAAAAATTATAATAAAACAAAAAAAAAACGAAAGAAAAGAAAAGAAACTATCCTATGGCAACACAATATTTAGAAGAAAGCAGTTAGCAAACTTTTCAGTTGTTGAAAGAAACTAAGGGGGAAAAAAAGTAAGGCGGGGGGGTAGAGGGGGTGAAGAAAGATTGGCAAATAGAAGCGTATCGTTTTCATAAGTTAAAAGATATATGAATACATACACGGAAAGAAACCGTGGCAGGTTTTCTTTTACCGTTTCTTTTTTAACGAAGCTGAGCGGCTATACCCTGCAGCTTTCTAAAAGATTTTTGTTACTAATAAATTATTCAAATACAACGCTGCGCCATTTACTTACTTCAAGCAGTCGAACAGATTTTTGTTGGAATAGATCTCCACCTATCAAAGCTATCGAGCTAGATTAACAAATAAGTACGGAAGAGGATGAATTTGACATTTTTTTTGCTCGGATTTTTTCTTCTTCTTTTTTTGCTAATCGTACATTGAAAATTAAAGTGTCTTTTTTCCCCCCTTGCTCATAGATATATCTGTCTATTTCAAACAGTCTTTTTCCTATATGAAGATTGAAGCAGTCCTTACACTCCTCTTCTAGATAATTCGTAAATATTGAATAGCATGTTTCATTTGGAGAAATGAATCTTGCTTTATTTAAGTACAAAAAAAAAAAAAAATGCAAGAAACAAAGGAAACCCCTCTCACCTCTCCCCTTTACGATTTCTTCTCCTCATTTAAGAAAAGAAAAGTCTTAACCTTTAAAGTCAGAGAATCGAGCCATTGAATAAGTTTGATTAAATCACAGATTCATCGTATGATTATATAATGAATCTATCAATTTTTTTTTCAAAATAGAAAAAGTTAAAAGCACTTTAGTTTTTTTGTCTTGAAAACTCAAAAAGCGCTGAACAAAATGTACAAAGTCAAATAATAAAAATTACAAAATTGAAGCTATTCAAATTTGCAATGTCAAGAGACGTAGCAAGTTAGCAATAAAAGTTCAAAATTTTGTATTCTGACATCTTTTTTCTTATGGGGTTAGGGATTAAGATTTTCTTTTCATATGAAAAACTATAAACAAAACCAAAATTTAATTTTGTCAATGATTTACTGATTGTTACTTTTTGAACATTTTAAAATTATGTATTTATTATCAAGAATATACAAATGCACTACTTTCAGTCCTGTACCGTATCAAAATACGAATGAAAATTCGACGATGCAAAGTTTTTTTAGAAACCCTGCTTAATTCATAACAACCTCTGTTAAACTTAACCTTTGTTGACTTTAAGAAAATATGATCATATAAAAAGGCTGATTTTTTAAAAAAATAAATAAAGTCCTTTTGTGTTTATTTATTTATTAGAAATTTACCTAATTTTTATATTCAAAGAATTCGTTTATATCATTATTTTAATGAACAATATTTAACTCGGAAAAAGGGCCTTAAAAATGGAGTTACTCACCCTCTTCAACAGATTGAGTTTTTCTAAGCGAACTATTTTATGATACATTAAAGAAGTTAGCCATGTGTTAATAATATCACAGACTTTCCGGTAAACTTCTCAGGAACTGGAGAACTTCTGGAACTTCTCAGGAACTGGATTTGCTAAGGAACTGTTTGGCAGTCATGTTGAAATAGCTTTATCTTCTGCCTAGAATTCGACTGATTTATTTTTGGAACTTCCTCAACAGATAATTCTTCCATTCGTACGAATTATTATCTCTTTAATGACAGGTAGTTTACAGATTTTTCGAGCAATTTATATTGTATTCACCTTCTGTTATATTTGACTTTTTAAAAGATTTATTCTTTGCCTTTGGCACATGGTGTTATTTTTCTCCTCCTTCTTCTCTATCACATTTAACTTTAACAAGTGACTATTCTTCTTCGTATATCCCCCTTAAATTGACGCTAGGTAACTTTATACCGTTTTGGCTGCCATCCTAGATTGAAATTACTAAATTATTACTTTTTCATTTAAAAATCAGTAATAACCAAAAACAATTTCAACTTTTGATATGCAATAATGATCCTGCAAGAACTGAATTTGAACTTATTTTGCTTTATCTATTAATTTAGTTACAATAATGTTTTTTTAAGGCTACACTAGAGCTAGTTTTGGGTTCGGGCTTCGTAATTTTGTACCATGTTGTGAAACTGAAAAACCCTCTGCAAGAGCTAAAATGTAGAATACAAAAGATTAGGTGTAAACGCAGAAAAAATAAGTAGCTGAATCGAACTTTTTAATGTAATGTAAAAGAATAAAAGCAAAAGTTATAAAATTCAAGCTTTTTTGGATCTATTTTATATTGAGAATATAATTTAAATGCTTCGCATTTTTATTTTTTTTCATCAGTCAACCTGGGGGAAAAAATCTCCAATAACTTGCTTTAGAGTTGTATGTAGAAATTTTTGAGCGCAAAAGTTATTATTGCGTTTAAGTTACTCATTATATAAATGAATTGAATTCGATTGACCAAAGACGCCATTTAGAATAATAAACATAATCAAGAACCAGAATTTAAAAAAAATCTCTTGTAATTGTATACACATATTTAATTTCTTTATCCTTACATAAAACTTCCCTTATATAATTTGTAATTCGAAAATGGTGATAGATAAGCAGTTGAAATGCATTACAAAACAAATAATTTATACCGAAAATTTCCAGCAATTACAACACCAACAAAAAAAGCACTTGTGATTTTAATCCTTCACTGTAGTATCGTTTTTAAGTTGACATTTTGAGCGAAAACAATAGTCCGTTATTCCCTATAGAATATGAGCAAAGCTAAAACACAAAGTATTTATAATATCGCATTAATTTCGTCTTTAACGCAGCGTTTATGCTAAGAAAACCTTTTTCATTTAAAAATTTCATAAAAGCAGCATTCTCGCATCGCTTGTAATTAAAATGCTAACTGGTCAAAACAATGATTCCAAAACCATTAAGTAAGAAATTCAACTTCGCCCAGAGTTTCCAATGCAAACACATTGTTTTCCTACTCCGGGGATTTTAGTTTATCAATAATTTTGTTCATTAGCAATTTAAGTTCAACACTTCAATGCTTACTCCCTTTTGAAATATTTTTTAATAAATAAAAGGCAGGACAAAGAAAGCTAAAGAGGAGAGAAAATTAAAGAGAAAAAAAAGTGTGCTGTAATTATTCCAACGTTATTGTAGTTCTTTTAATTAAGAGTAAGTGTTCCGCTCTGCTGTAAGGCTTCGTTCATTAATGAGTCAACGAATTTCTCTAGATACATCAGTATGCAAATTTTTGAAAAAGAAATACCTACGCTTAATGTTTCTATCAAACCATAAGCCTAAATTAGGAGATGATTCTTCTACCAATAAATAAACTCTTTCCAGAAGCAAATAACAACAACAACAACAAAAAAAAAAACACTTTTCATAAAAGTCAAAGCAACTGATTTATTAAAGAATAGTGTGAAGATGCGAAATGCATACACTAATATGAGGGTCTTTTTTGTGGCTCCCAAAAGATTCACGTTTGAAGTAATCGAATGAACCTCTTTTGAAATAAAAGTGCGTTTCACATTCCACTCGGTGAGAAAAGATTTTTATTCAAGAAGGGAAGCAAATTTCTTCTTTTTCTTCTTCTATTTTTTACTTCTCTTTTAACTCTTTGAAAAGGAAAATATGATGGAGAAAATACTTAAATTGAAGTTAATATCTTTTATCGGTTCAAATTTTATAATGAATAGCTGCACCTAGGATAAAGTTATTCAGCGTAATTAAAAGATTTTGTTACGCTAAATAGCGAAGCAATTCACGCAGGATAGCTCCCCCCCCCCCCTGTTTCTTTTCTTCTCTTTCT
The DNA here is from genome assembly GCA_026543865.1 of Argiope aurantia. Taxonomy (NCBI): domain Eukaryota; kingdom Metazoa; phylum Arthropoda; class Arachnida; order Araneae; family Araneidae; genus Argiope; species Argiope aurantia. The sequence goes on along the minus strand of JAPMOR010024236.1, from coordinate 309,846 downwards.
GTCACTTTTTTTTTTTTTTTTTTGCGTGTATTTGTGCGGTTTCGATTGAAACGAAGGAAACCTTTCGAGACCTTATCATTAAAATCTTACGTATCTTATTTAACTAAAAGATTAATAAAATTAAATATTTTGCTTCACATTTTTAATCGACAGGAATACATGCAGATTTAAAACGAAACAAAGGGATTTTTCTATCACGGTTTACACACTTTCAGAAGAGTAAGAAACTCGGGGGAAAAAAGGGAAAGAAAGTATGATTGCGATGCAAAAAATCAATTATCTAACACAATGAATAAATGCAGAGAAAATTTCTGAAAAAAAAATTAAGGATCACTAAAATTAAACATATTCCGCGCGAATATGTTTTGATAAAATTTCTAAAACTTATTTAACTTACAGAGAAATGAAAAGAAATATTTTACTTCACAGTTTTTTTTTTAAACAACAGCAATGTATTCAGATTTAAAACGAAATTAAAAGGATCTTCCATCAAAGTTGAAACAAAATCGGAAAAGTAAGAAACTTGGAAATAAAAAGAAACTATTTACATTATAAATGGATTGTTATTCAAAATGAAAAATACGTTCTGCCTAAGTTTCTTCTGTTTTTATTATATATACGAGATAAACTTTACATGCTAAAACAGAATTTTCATACGTAAATAATCCTTATTTCTTCCTTTTAGATCCCCACAACATAACATTTTAACAGTTTTTCATCGAAAAACAATTAATTAAAATAGCAGAAACCAAAAATGAATGGATATCAGAAAAACAGATGGATATTTTCAGATGATATAATAGTCAGCGAGAATTCTAGTCGATAGCACTGCGAAAGGCAAGGGATAAATCTTATTAATCTAACTGAGATAATCTATTTATAAATATGGTTCGAATGTTCTGTAAAGTAATTAATACATTTAAATCGATTTATCTTTAAATATTTGCTATCAGTATTTTGAGTTATGAAACTGCTCATTAATAATGAAAGTTATTTAATTATGGAATTCTATGTGTACTGTAAGATGCACGAAAAATTTCTGTCTTTACTAATATTTCTGTCTCTTGTGGCTCTATGTGCACTCTCGATTTGAATTGTCACTGTCAATAGTGACAGTTAATTAAACATACCTCCTGACAGAAGTTTCAATCTAGGAATCATTTCTTAACTTTACAGGTATGAAAATTTGCCAATCAATACATCTTATTCAGTCTTTAAATTGATAAATATCAAATGAATGATTTACTGTCTAAATTCTGCCTGTAAAGAACTACTACAGATATTAAATGCTACAAATGTTCTAGTAATGATAAATGAAGAATTAAAAAAACTTCAAAGGAATATTCGGGGTTGTAACGATAAAAAAGTTATTGAAAAGAAGTCATTAGTAAATAAAGAATTTCCAAATATATCCCGTCAAATCACATTTGATAATGTTGGTTACGCTAAACGGGTTTAACAAAGCCATCTATATAGCAGTTGCAAGTTTAATTCATAAAAGTTTAAATTTAATTCCTTAATTTAGGCATAAGGGTAGCGCGTGTTCTCCGCGATCTGGACATCCTGGGTTCGAGTCCGAGTTTGGGCATGGTTGTTCTTCCATTGTTCTATGTGTGAATGTGTCCTCCTGTAAAAGGGGGTTGTGCAAGCTAATGAGTGATGCGTGAGTAGTGAAGTCGTACTCTTGGCCGTAGTTGGCGCGACTATAAAAACAAGAGACGCTCTCCCCCACTGACTTAAATCGCTGTCTTCGTAACAGCGGGCTTGTCCATGGCAAGTGCCAGAAGAAACAACAAGGACTTCTAAATACATTTTTTGCAACCTTATATGAGGTTCATAGTATTTATTACATTTTTTTTGGGGGGGGGTAGGCATTAATAGAACTTTCTTCTGTTAGATTCCTCAATACTAGTAAATAAAAATTATAAGAATCACCTTGTTTTAAATGAATAATTTAATTTTATCAAATAATATTAAATTAATATTCCTTTTATTTATGATAAATAAATGCCTTATTTATGGACATCTGATTTATATTTACTACACATCTGAGATTACAAAAATTATTTCAGATGGAAAGAAAAATTTTTGTCGAAAGAAAGTCACAAATTTAAAAAAAGTTACCCATTTTCATTAATACTATCAAATTATCAAGAGGTATCTAAAAGTTCACATCTTTTCACGTTACAGTAACAGATACAAGGATTTGAGTTCACCAATTTTCAAGATATTCATATTTAATTACTAGAATTTCAGAAAATATCGATTGCAAATTATTAAGCATTTCAGTCATTAAAATACACTTATAAGGAAATTCATTAAAATAAAATATAAATAATTAAGTATTTTAATTTCATAATTATGGAATATTTAAACATGTTCTATTGATAAACGTCATTTCACAAGTATTTCCAAAATAACTCATAATTTTTTCTTAATTAATTACTTATCAGACCCTCCCTCCATTCTGTAATTGCCTGTTGCTTACATTTCAAATAACTAAAAGGCATAGATCAACTGACATCAAAGCCCATACAATAAAAAAAGTGAAAATCTACATATATCATCATAAATCAATACAAAATGTCATATATAATAAATATTAACTAATATCATATGTTGTCACAAAAATAAATGACGATGATCTACAACCCTAAAAAATATTCAAAGATACAAAGAATTACCAATTGTTTCAATCAACAGAGTAATTAAAACATCATCTAAATATAGGGAAGAAAACTGTCAATAGCAGACATTAAATGACAAAAAATTGTATAAGCTGGAAAAAAAAATCAAGTTATTACCTTTAATAAAAGTTGTTTGATGGCTTATATATTCTGATAACTCGTATATCTCGATATATCTCCATTATATTCTAGAGTATAAAAATCATTTAGTTCTTTATCATTGCATTGGCATTATGAAATTCTTCCTTACCATACGAAATAAGATGAAAATAAATGTTTCATTGAAGAAGAATGGATTAACTGTTTCCATAATTCATTAGTAAATGAAATTATTAAAATGAAATTTTAATGCCTTTTCTTATTTCCGATGTTAAAAAAGAAATGGCCGTCTTTATACATTCACAATAATGGCAAGAACGGGGCAACATAATGCTAAGTCACATTTAAAACTGTATTTCCTTTTATGAGGCACAGCGCCTTCAAGAAAATTCTACTCTAATAACACACAGATATGAAAAATCTCACATTTTTTATTTTCAAAATTCAGCATAACATTTCATAAATAATGCACACAATATGTGTATTACCTTTTTGGTTACCTTTATTAATTTATGTGTGATCTTCTTGTGTATAAGTAATTTTCATGTCTTGTTGCTTTCTTACAGCATTTTCACTGGGCATTTCCGGCACTTTTCGGGATCTATTATCCATGCATATCATGTTCTTTAAATCAAAACAAAAATAGTAAGTGGCTTCAGGGTTATGAAAATAGTCGTTTTTGTTGACACCTTTACATGAATATCCGTTCAATCGATTAGACATTACCAACTTCATCCCTTCATACAAATAGAAATTTTCAACTTCAACAAGTGTTTAGTCCTAGCAAGATGTTCAAGTGATGCCTTTGATGACTTGAAGGGAATAATAATCAAAAAAGTTCATTTTTTTGAAACTTTCTTCACCACTTTGCACTAATTGGAATAACGAAAGAGTTCTTGTGTATATTAATAAAAGTATTAAATAGCATCGACGATTTTCTTTTTCTGGTAAATGGCGATCTTGTTTTGTTTTTAATTTGAAGGCGTCAAAGCCAAGAAACCTGTAAAACAATAGTTCATGTTATTCGCGTCACTGTCAGACAAAGCATTTTCTGATTTTTTTCTCATATTTTTTATATTTTATGGCTGATTTTATTTTAAGATAAAAGAATTTAAAACAGTGCACAAAGAGCCTGGGGCAAAACAACGCTAAACCTAACCATATTTTGAAAAAAAAAAAGACAAAATAAGATGTTACTTACATTGATAAGAATATTCCAGGGCAAGTGGTTTATCAGCTGGTGGCATCACTTAAATTTTCGCCGCTAAGGCATCCAAACCAAGCGGTGGAGTTTTTACGAAGTTTCGTTTTCATGCCAAAGCCTGGTAAATCCAGTGCAGAAGAAATAGAAAACAAATAAGAAATCCAAAACCTTAGAGTAAGAACGTGTATTAATTTTTTTTTACGCGTAAAAGCACACGATGTGACTTAGCACTGTGTTGCCCCGAGCCCTTCGTCCATACCTATACTAAAAAATGCAAAATATTTCAGAATAAAAGTTGCTTCATAAATATTTGAAGCTTGATTTAAAAAGCAACACTTTCTGAAAGGTAAAAGAAATGAGTATTAGTAGCGGGAAGGGGCAAGGAGGGATGGAGAAAAAAAGAAAGGAATTCCTCTCAAAGTGCTTTTTCGAACGCGCAAATTGAACAATAACATATGTTTTAAGATATTCGATAAATATATCATTTTTCTAGATCGCGTTTTATTCAATAAGTGCACAAAAAAAGTATATATTTTCGACAAGAGAATGCATTTTTGCGTGTTTCTTCAGTTGAATCTTGCTTTTATTTCGGAGAAATGTATTTCTGGAAAAAAGTCTTTGCGCGCGAGTTAAAACTCAAACTGAACGGATCTTTTTATATCCTATTTCTGGCCTTCTATATGTTGAAATTAGTGTATTAAAATTGCATACAAGGAAGTTTAAAATTGAATTATTTATTTATTGCTTTTATTTTATTTATTGCTTAGCATTGCTATAAATAATTTCCTACGGAAAAATATCATATTTTTATTTATAGAAATAATAAAATATAATAAGAAAAATTGGAACTATTGTGAATATAAATACTATAATATGAATGCAGAAATATTTTTTATATTTAAGTTAAAGTTATATATTTCAAATGGCATTTACATGATGGGCAAAAATTTAATTTAATGCTATTAAAAATGGATTCACAATTTCACTGAAAATATCTCAATTTATATAATGGAATCTTATTTAAATATCTTATAAGAAAAGTGTGAAATTGTATTTTATGTTTTTCTATCAACCGAATGTAGTAAAAATAAATATTATATTATTCTATATTATAATATTCATTTTTAGGCTATATATTATTCAAAAGTCTTTAGGATTGTTTTTGCATAATTCTGGATCTCATAAAAATGTTTTAAAAAGACAGAAATAGGGAACAATTCTTACCTTCAAATCAGAGTCGATCCTGAACTTCCATTGGCGAGAATACTATTAAAAACTAGACTATTTCTCTGAGACTTAGAATTCCTTACCATTTGAAGGTAATATGTTTTCCACTTCGTTTAATGTTTGGAATTCGTTCTTTTAGGAAACCCAACAGAGTGTTCTAGTCTTATGCTGTAAAAGAATTGGTTCAGTATCCATTGTTCTTTTAAATGAATTATTTTAGTGCAAACTAGTAGGTGCTGACGTCTATGAATCTCCAACTGAAAAGAACTCAATGCTCTTTAGTTATATACTTGACTATTCCCTTAATTATGTACTCCTTTCAATAAGTTCAAATTGGGGCGTAGGATAGGCAATTGGGGATAAAGGAATAGCATTTTTTTTATGTCCCCATTAATCATATTTGGCATGAAAGAATGAAATAAACCTATGAATATTTTTTTTATCTACAATGACACCTGTTTTGGTTTTACGTTTATTAAGATGAATGATTTAGTTATTTCAAAATAAAAAGAATGATCATGTTCATTGTTTATTAATTAGAAATTAAATGTCTAGTTCTCATTTATTAATTTATTGTCGATATGATAAATACTTTCAAAATGAAGCATTTACATTCCCTTGTGCAAATATTATTTTCCTACCTTAAATAATGTTTTTTGTCGGTAACATTGTAAATTGATATTTATCATAATTATCCTTTATAAACTGCATAATCTTTGAACAATGAAAAATACGGTTGCGAAATTAATCAATTTAACATGTTTTAATTCAAATATACATTTCTTTCGCATTTGCATATTCAATATATATCAATAAGCGCCTTGTGAATTTACTTTATATATTGTCAACCGAATAAATCACACTTTTCCGCCTTATATTTTCCTCATGAATTATTCACGTCAGCAAAATCTTATTCATATTTGCTGTCGAGGGACTATTTTATGTCTGAATGTAACGTTTTATAAAATTCACGTTTGGATTGGCAATATATATACATACATACATACATATATATATATTTACGTAACAAAATATTGAAAGCATTTTTGCAAGAAAGAGACACGTTATTCGATAGAAAAAAAAACAAAAAGTGTTTTAAAAAAGATGAAAGATAGAAAGGGGGAAAAAAATCGAAAAAGAAACTTCGCTTTCAACTTTCAACTTTGTAATAAAACCTGTCGAAGGAGATATAGCATTAAAATATTGGCTCCGCTGCAGAAGGTGGCGTTTTAGAAGAGGAAGGCCTTCAACAACCTGAGCCCGAGCGTTATCTCAAATCTGATAAGGTATAATCCATATATTTTTATCATTTCTCGCCAAATCCATTGAAGGAGAAAGAATCTTATGCAAATATTTCTTCCTTTTCTTCTTACACACGATGTTTTCCTTTCAGCGAGAAATGCCATTCAGGCAGGGCAAACACTTGGCAATGCCCTAAATCGGTTTATGCTTAGAGTAATTCTTTTTGCGATCGTATTTATATTCGCAGCTGTATTCAAAGAGAACCACTCAATGGGTTTTTGTCGCCTTTCTAGATACATACATCATAACACGATGGAAATGTACGGGATGCTGAGAATTTAAATGGATTTGACAATTTTTAGCATTTGTATGGCACTTGCTTTTTGCTCTGCCAATACGTATCAATCTGTCAAGATATTAGATGGGACCTGCGGTAAACCTTATAAATCTTTTGACTTCGAGTTTTGACATTTCTTCAAGGGTAATATTTCTTTTATGTGGAGCGCCTTTTTTATTTATTTATTTATTTTTTATTCGAAAGGCGTACTTTTGAGCTTCGGCTATAAACATTTCTCTTTCGGAAAATTGACTTCAGTGGTGCAGTGGAGTAAGTCTTTAGCGTTGCTTTTAGAACTTAAAAGGTTTCTCCTAGGCCGATGTGAAACTTTCTCTATCGACTAGTAAGCAATTTACGAAACGAGAGCTGTTACATTATTGCATGCAAATGCAAACATTTGAACTGAAGCATTTACGACTATAATTTGTAATCCTCTCAATAACATATGTTGCAATGTTACAAAAAAGAAATCGTATGATAAACGAATAATTAAAGCTCTTTATATGCTTTGTAAATACAGTTCATTTTTTGTTATTAGTTCAAATTCGTCCGAAAATCGTGATGAGTGGTTTGATTATAAAAAGTGTTATTTAATAATATTTTTTAAAAAGACCGGTTTTCATCAGTAATTTACGAGAAGTTATTTTTAAATACATATAAAGGGATGACTAATGTCAAATGACAATAATATTCGCATATGTTACAGCAATGATAACAAAACAAAGCAAAAAAAAAAAAAAAAAACAGTCGAAACATTATCATTATGGCAAAGTACGTTTCCAGAATTTGGATGAAAAAAAATCTTTATGATTTTTTTCTCTTTCTTGTTGCAAATTGGAATGAAAAAAAAGTTCTTTAAATATACTTAAGGATTTCATTTTCAGTAACAAATGTTCGTACAAAATATACAATGTAGAAATTCCGTATACTGTAGGTTTACTTAGTGTTATTTCATGTAGATGGATGTAGGATTTATTTCAAAGCCACATGTTTGTGAAATAGTAATAAAAACAATCTTTTTGAATCCAATTCAATGATAGCTAGACCGAAAGAGAAAGAAAAGGACTATTCTTTGCAAGCTGGGGATTGTTAGAAAGGTGCAATTGGTTATTCAGGCATAATCAAACTTAAGCTCACGATTGACCACAGATGATTTACATAACACTAAAATGCAGTGTCCGCCCGTTTTTCCCAGACTTCACACAAAAGCAATAATTGATGCCCGAATGGCCAGCGGTCACGTTGAGATGAAGACCTCAATTTTCAGCTGTGGTTTTGATGAAACCGAGAATGCTCTCTGGAGATGATACCATCTGCCATCGGCACGTGACAGTTGAAGCACAAAATGCAAACCAGTAACGCTACGAAACTCTTTGAAGGGTACCAATGCTTGTTGGTTGTCCAGGTATTGTTGTGCTTTATAAAGCAACCACAATCAAACGCTGGATAGCAGTTGGTCTAATCTTTCACGGGGTCGTGAACCCAGCGCACAAAGGGCGTTCATCACAGCGATGACCCCACAAGTACAGGCGACAGAACCGTGTTCATTGTGAAGATGAGGGCACCTCTGACCCACAGGCACACGTTTAGCTCGTGTGCCACTGGGTATGCAACTGTTTTATTATCTGCACAAAAGTGGGGGTTGTCCGCTGCAGGACAACTGAACCTCCAACAATTGTAGGGGTGAGAGTGTGATCCGGTATTAAGCTGTAAAGGTTTGATTAGATTTTGATCACGTTGACAGCACTGGAAACTATGATGAATCATGATTTGTCATGCGTCTGAGAACCAGATTGAATTCCTACCTCTAATAATCAAGTTTTGTGAAAAATTACCCTACCAATGTGAATTATTGATCTAGGTATATTTGATTAATAAGCTATTTCTCATTAAAAACCAACACGTAGAACGTATGCCAAACTCGGTTGGTGTTTCGAAGTGTTTGAAGTTTTATAGTTTTACTCCATCCAGTCATTGAAGTGATAACCAAATTTCGAGAAACTTTTGTACTTTTTTCCTAACATTTTAGCAAAATATTACAATATTTAGAGAGAGAGAGAGAGAGAGAGAGAAAGAAATAGAAACTATATAAGCGTAAAGCATCGTGCGATTAAAGTAATAAACTAAATCTAATTCCAGACACACCTCTATCATTACGTTCTCTGGTTTTCAGAAACATTTATACGGATTCTATTGATTTATGGTGAACAAATAATTTAAGTTTAACAGGAAATAGAAAAGCACGTAAAAATTAAAGGAAACATCTTTCGTAAATTGAAGAAGAAATTTTAAATAAAATATTCATTTCTTGAGATTTACGATATTAAAGGCAATGATTCAAACCTTTCATATTAGGTAAGTCCCAGTAAGAGGGAGGGGGATTAATGGGGAGGGGAGGAAGGAATCCCCGGTACAGAGAAAAAAAATATAAAAAAGGTGCGAAACACTTGGTTGTGACGCACTGATACCCGTAACGCATGGTAGCCAACTGGGCGAATCACTTTCTGTCACTGCCTACTGAAACATGAACAGATATGTCTACCCGAAACAAAGGTTAACAAGATACAAAAAAACATCTTCAAAGACAGGATATGGGTCGAAATCCAATCATTATTCATTGTAGAACTGTTTGACTTCATAGTCTCCTAAAAACAGAAGGAAAAGATAAAAAGGGGGAAAAAAATGATGTACTTTGTTGTCGCTTTATGTCATTCAGAATAGCGTTATATTACAGGTTGTCAAAAGGTTTAGTAAAAAACATTTTATTCCCTCTCATTGTCGAAAGAGTTAGCCTAGTTTCCTTTGACTTTGTAAAAAGATTGGAAGCATTTTGCAATTTTTTTATTTCCTTCTCTTTTTTCTTTTTACGCCTCCTCAAACAGCAATGATTATTAAGTTTGTTGTAAACCAACCACATTTGCTTTGAAAACCACTTTATTCTTATATAATTTACGGTTGTATCCTAAATGGGAAAGTTGCGCTTCTAAATTCACAGTCTATGGAATTAGCACTAGCAACAGACAGATAAAAGAGAAAGGAAGTGTTTAAAGTTTAATAACTATCGAGAGATGAAAGATATTATTGAGAGACATTTAAACTGTTTTATTTTTACCCCTCCCCCTATTTTAGCGTAAAACTTACAATACTCATATGGTAGAAATCTGAAAGATCCGTTTAGTTTAAAGCATGGTTATAGTCTAAAGATATGCACCGTGCAAAAGTCATACACACAAGAAATTTTTTTGTAAGATATCATAAGCTAAATTTTAATTCAGTATTTCTAAGCTACTGCATTTTATTAAATGTAAAATGCTTTAAAGAGAAGATTTTTGAGGATTAAAGAGGATAGTTTCTTAACACATTTTTTTTTTCGATTCTTGCACTAAAAAAATATTGTGACCACCAAAGATGTTCTTAAAAGAATTTAATTAACAAATTAATCCTTTATAAATCCCAGTAAAATGATAAATAATAATATTATGTTATTCGCTAATTATTTAGTAAACTGTTTCAACACATCAATGCTTCGTGGTTTATTGGACATTCAATGATATCTATGTATTTATTTTTACGAAATTTATTTGTAGTCATTATTTGAATACTTCTCATCAGGGTATATTTATTTGTTTTAGATTTGAATTCTTTTAAATTTAATAATGAGAGAGGATTTGCGGCAGCAGATTTTAACGGAAGTTAGAATATGAAAGGCATTTTTACCAATCGTCCATAAAATAATAGAAATTTTTGAATGAGATTTTTTTTTTTAATTGATGCTGTAGAATCTAGTAAAAGCATAAGAATTTCAAAATTCCTGGGACCTCAAACATTTGTCCAAGAACTCTAGCTAGACCTATTCCCCATATTAAAGAAATCTTACTCGATTTTTTTTCTTCTTATTGTCTCTGATCTTGTGAAACGAGCCAAAAGAAATTTTTAAAAAACCATTAAAAAAAAGCAAAATTCAACAAATATTGCATTTTTTTT
>JAPMOR010024236.1:133664-298966 GCA_026543865.1 Argiope aurantia | reverse complement strand
ATTTCAGAGCTAAAATTTATTCATACGCCAATTTCTAAAGTTTACAGAGCTATTAATTTATCCACAATATACATAAAGAAAAAAGCAAGCACCGGGAAGCAAAATTGTTGAAAATGTCAGTCACTTTTAACTATCTGCAGTAGATACATGTAGCTTCTGTTGGCTTTACAATAGTTCCGAAGAGTTACAGGGGAAGAAATAAAGGGTGACTTAAGGTTATAATCTAACGTTTTAAGAACTTTAAATAGCTGCAGACTTCAGTTTGTAAAGAGCGAATTGCCTTCAAACTAGCAATTTTCATCGCGTAAATCTCGTTCAACCCGCCTACCACCTGGCGATTGACCGTTGCCTCGGGCTGGAATTCAAAATTTTATTCTTACTAATTATGCTGCTGGACGAACTGTACTTCCAAACGGTTTGTGATGTGTGCTCTTTATGAGCACAGTACGTGAGCGACATATTATTCTTTGGTCTGTGATGTCAGGAGGATTTGGAATTGCTAGTAAAACTTGATATTTAGTGGAACCGGTTTCTAACAAAGACAGTATTTAAGTTAATCTTATGGATTCTCGACCATTTATCTACTCCCGGTGGCACTAAATAAAAATGGAATTATACTTCGCTCGTTTGAGGGCAAACATTTCTGAAACATCTAAGAAAGAATTTATATTTCCACCGGGGTTCTTTGATATTTTTTTTAGTGGGACTTGAGTAAAAATTTGTCTACGCTTTTATGCAACTTTATGGAACGATACAAAGGAAGAAGAAGAATAGAATAAAAATAAAAGCAATGTTTTATAGACGATTTATTGCAACAATGTTTAGAACAGAATATCAGGATTTGAACATGAATAGGACAATGATTCCAATGTAAATGCTTTGTTCTCGAAAGTTACAGGACCTACTCCTTAATGGTGTTTATTGGGAAGAGAAGAGGATCGAAAATTATTGACGCATTCAGAAATTTGTTTTTGCAAGGAAACGAATTTATACAATAGCTAAACATCCACTTAACAAAATTCATTTTACAATAAAAGTAATTTCTTGTTGAAAGGTGCATGAAGTTGGCGAATAATAACTTAAAGACTCGTTTCTTAGAATTGTAATCTTTAATTATTACTATTAATAAAATTGTTTCAAAAATAAATGTGAAAATTAAGAGAGACGTAAAAGAATTTTGCCAATAAGAAAATCCTGATGCGGTATTTTGTGTACTCTGATATAATTTCACTTTGTTCTAAAAACTATTTAAATGTGAAAGAGTCATTATAATCAAAACTCTTACTCTCTTTCTTTTTTTTTCAAATTATTTCGACATTTTCGTAGTCTTTATTTCAGCAATATTTTATTGGTCTATAATAACTCTACTAAATAAGAAGTATAATTCTTACAACCATAATAGTTCGCTTCATGTTATTTTTTGAATATAAGGTCTTAAGACAACTATAATTCTTTTTTTAATAATTGAAACTTAGTTTCATTCAGCATTTTAAGCGAAAGAGTTAAAAAATTATCGTTTCAAAGCATATGGCTGCAAAATTAACAATAAATGCAATACATTTAAGTTTTTTATCAACTTAACAATTTGAAAATGATGATAAAAACATTTTTTTTTTAATTTGAAAAATTTATTAGATGTAATACAACTTTTGTAATAAACGCGTCAGTAATTACTATTCCTTTATTAGTTAAATACTTTCAGGTTCAAAGAAATTTTGGCATCATACTTGCATGCAGCATATTTAACTTTAATAAAAATAATAAACATTATTAGTATTAACATTATTATTATTTTTGTTACAAGTATTTTTTTATGTAGCTTTAGTCTTTATTTTTATGTTCTTAATATAAATTTTTAAAAAATGGCTGTTTAGATTTGTAGATTAAGAGTTTATTCAAAATCTATTTTGGTATATCAGTTACTTTTTGCTTCAGACTTCAATCCGTGTACAACTATATCAACATAATGAGTGTATGTCGGGGGGGGATGCAGAAGTCTCTAAGAATAGACACCAAATTACAGAGAGCTGATGAAGTAAACTCTTGAAACTTTTCTCCTGTGTTGATAATGTTACTGTTATACGAAAAAAAAAAAAAAAATCTGAAACTAAACAAACTAAATGTGTTGATAAATACTGAGGAAAATATGGCTATTGCCACAAGAGAAAATTGATGATTCGTAATGAAAGAGTATTTATATACTTGGAATCTTTCCAGTCATATCTTGGGATTACTCAAGATTTTAAAATAATCAACCATTTTATATGATTTCGAGGAAGAGTGATTTACAAAATATTCGGGTTGCTATTTTCAAGTAGGATGATGAATTTCAACTGAAAGTCAAGTTATACTTTAGATGATAATATTTTAAATCTTTAGGGGCTAATAGCAAGCTAGTTGAATTTTTCATATGGATTGAAAAATAATTCAAAATTTCTATTTCATTGATACCAATTACCTTAAATTATACAAAAAGGAAAAAAATTAAATTTAATGATAAAATTAAGTTAAAAATATCCATTTTTTTAATAGGACGTTTTAAATTATTTTGGTTTGTTGAACAATAATAATTTATTACATTTTAAAAGGATGTTCCTTTCTAAATTAATATCGCGCCATTTAAATGCACAATAAATGGTTGAATAACATACGTTTATAGATTGTATGACTCGATGCATAAAAAAAAATCAAAATAAGAGAATGAATTTATATTATTTCATGAAATCAATGAAGCGAGAAACATTAGGTGCATTTCTTAGTAAACTTTTTTTAAAGAAAAGAGTGGTTGATATAATCATTTATGTTGATAAATAAGAAGTCTCAAATGTTTATGGGAAAGATGACAAAATATTGATTTCATAATTTCTTCCTAAGGAGCGAAATATTCATCTTATGATGCAATTATTAGAAATCGATGAAAATTTTTTTGTCTGTACAAAACTTACGTACTGGAATACTCTAGACAGATATTTACCTTAAAATGAACGTCATATTTTTCTAACAGTGTAATGACGAGGTTGGTGAATATTCCTCCAATTTCTCCTTATAAGTTTTATTTCATACACGTCAACAATAAAGATATAAAAAAATAAACTAATAAAATATTTAAAAAAACTTCACAGATGAAACGTGCAGTTGCTACATCACCTAATGCCATACATCTAGCTATTTCAGCATGTAACTATATTGCGATGAAAAGTAAAAATTCAGATTTTATCAGTGTAATAAGTCACTATAAATTAAATTATGTCAAACGAATTTCAATCCTTTACTTCATTCATGCAAAACTGAAATACTTCGTTTGCAGTCTAACTATTATTACAGTGGAACTTGACTAATTTGAACGTTTACAATTCGAATTTTCCTTTGGAGCTTCGAATTTTTTATTAAAAAAATATTTTGAAAAATTCGAAATTAAAACTAACTTAAAGTTAAGAAAAAAAAATGTTTTTATTTTTGAATTGTTCTCTTTAATTTAAACACCCTTTACTTGTATTTTTTGTTACATGGCAGTGTATTCACTGAAAAAGAAACAATAAAATGTTCTAGCTTTTTAAAAAGTTTAAACGCAAAAGATGTAAACTATACTTTTATTTCGTAGTTTTATTGTGCATTTGTTTTATTCAAAGATATAAATGTTGTTTATTCATTACAATTCCTTATTTATTAAAATTGTTTTGCTTTTTGAAAGAATAATAGTTATTATTACTTTATGTATCAAAAATACTTATCGTTTATTTATAATTTATTAAAACTTGTAAACATTAAGAATAAAGTTTTGCTGCCAACCTTAGTATAAAATTTTTCGACACAGTTTTTCTAAATTCGAATTATCAAAGTTCCTGTATCAGTATATATAGATTCTACAATGAAAAGCTATTTTTTATAAATATATTTGAAGCTATTCTTATCATATATTTATAAAATTGCATTTTTCATGCGCTTTGGAAGGAAATAAAATGCGAACGCAGGAGAGTTCGCTTTAAAAATGTATCTATATTTATATTCGATGTAGGTATAGAAATAAACGACCTACTGCCGCATTTCTGTAATCTGAAGTCGAAAGCGAAAACATTGAATATAATATTTATTTTCACCATCCTTAGATAAGATACACTTACGATTTTTTTGGTTTATAGATTCTTCAGAATCGAACAACGCAAAAAGTTTTCGTACTGACGAGAGGGAAATGTTTTTGGATAAGGTCCAAGTGAATAGCGGCAAAATTCATCAAAAGTTCTCGAATATGTCTGAGATTTTTACGGATTTTTTTTCTCTTTTTTGCTCCACTACTGTCGTATATATTATCTTCCTTCCACTCTCTCGAAGTAAAAATAACTCCGCGTCTTTTAAGAAGCGACGTACTTTTTCTCATAATATGTATTTCCACATAGTAGCTTTGTTATTTAGGTTTTTAGTCCACTGAATCTTCTAAGATGCGAGACGCAGTTGGAGTCATCATTAATTAAAATATATGAAGATTAGATCAGTGGGGAGCTTTGATTTTTTACAGAAAATGCGTATCATCAGCGTAATTTTCGCATACTTTTGTTTTTGGTCATATGTTGTATGTTTTACATAAGGATGGTTACACTTATATTTTGGTACCGAAATAATTTGAAGATTGGAGAACTATCAGACTTTTTATGAAATTAAAAAATGTACATTTTTTTTCGAAAACAAAACATGATCATACAATTTCGCAAGAGAATATTTGATGAAAGTTGACTATACTTATATTTTTGAACCAAGATCGCGTGTTCTTAGATTATTAACTCCCCCCCCCCTTCAAAAAAACTTAGTCGGCTACTAAATTTTTTTAAAATTAGATACAACTTATTTCATCTTTTATTTTAATTTTAAAAGAAAATTTCGAATACAATTTACACCGTTATTTCTAAATATTAAATACTCTAATAAAAAATAATACTCTAATAAAAAATATACTCTAATAAAAAATAATGCTTAACACGAAAATAAGATGAAAGAAAAATTGGGATAGTTTTAAATGCTGCAGATATTTCTGCTTATATTATCATTAGAATTATAATCTTAAAATGTTTCCATATATTAGCTACCCTGAATCTTACGCCATTAAACTGCATCAAAACACATTATTTATCAGCAGATGCAT
This sequence comes from Argiope aurantia, assembly GCA_026543865.1. Classification (NCBI taxonomy): domain Eukaryota; kingdom Metazoa; phylum Arthropoda; class Arachnida; order Araneae; family Araneidae; genus Argiope; species Argiope aurantia. Next base: position 293,832 of record JAPMOR010024236.1, on the reverse strand, counting down.
ATGTTTTCTTCGATTTAAAAAATAATGCCAAAATTGAACTGGCAGTACACGTATAATCTCTATTAAACACACAAGTATTAAAAATGAAAAAGGGGAAATAAACACTTCAGATAAATATAATATAACTGAAAGACAGTATTCCTTTCTCGAAATTTTGCTTAGAGGAAATAAATTACTCTATTTCCAATGCTATTATTTAGCATGCGACAAAAATGTAAGGGCATTCTTTAACTGTTATTTTTTCTCCATTAAAAGGCTTTAAAAATGTTTTTGATTCATGATATATATTCCGATTTATTCTATTTTTTTTTATCGCACAATGATTAAAAATTCAAAATATTATATTAATTGTATCTTTTTACTGCTGCTGAAATTCTTGATTATTTAACAGTCTGATTCTCTAATAAGATTAATCGTTTCCTTGTTCTGACATATATTTCACCTTAGACATATTATATTTTGCGGGAGAGGAGGATTTTATTGTGCCTATCATTTATTGTTTTATTCTTATATGAAAAGAGGAGTTTTATTCTGAATACTTCAAATAATAAAGTCGGTATTGCTGTAAATTGTATAAAGTTAACAGTATTGTATATTAGTAATAAAAATAACAAATTGTTATTCTATACGTAAACGTAATTATATTTAGAATCAGTGATAACTCAAATTGGCGACATGCAGAAAACTACGAACTGAATATTCACCGATAATGATATCATATGTGTCTCTACGCATTTTAGATTCATAGAGACAACTCACTGAAATTAAGAAAGATATCACTTTAAACAGATACTCTCATAATACAGAATACTGCTTTTTAGTCCCGAAAACTAACTGTTATTCAAATATATATAACATAGTAACACATTTAGAACATTGTAATACATGAAATAACATTATAAGACATTTGGAACAATTTGATTAAACATAATTATGTGCTATGTAATTTTTCTGTACTACCAGGTTAAGTTGCCAATGACTTCAGAGCTTCGTTAGGCTTAAATTACTTTAAGTAAACTATATTGATGGTATCAATAACGTTTCTTTCAAATAACTTTAATAAAACCGTACTGATGATATGCATGGTTTCTTTAAACTTAAATAGTTTCTTGTATTCTTTATTGATAGTTTGTTAAATAAAGTTCTACTACTTTCAAATATCTTTAATTATATCAAATTTATTATATTATTAAATATATATTCTCTACTGTTAAATCATTCATAATATATCATACCGACAAATCATTAAATAATAAGACTACAAAAAATAAATAAAAGCTATTCTAATTAATGACTTAAAATTATTAAGTCTTTGACCGTAGTTTTTAAAATGATGGATTGACAAAATCTCAGATTTAAATGCAAGCACGAAAACCTCAATCACGTCCAATGGAGAGAAAAGTCAAATTTAAGATTAAAAGATTTCCCCTTTAAAAGAATTATCCAGACATAAAAATGTCTAGAAGTGTAAGCATTTTTGCTTAAATAATAACTTATTCAGTGTGAAAACGCATAACTGGCATTAATAATTCATCAGCTTTGAGGGGAGGAATGAAGTTTGAATACATTTTCCGCAATGAAACATTTCTCTAAAAGAATCACCTCTCTGATGACTTGTTTATTCTGAAATTAATTTTATTATGTTTTTATCTTTTTGAAAAGGAAAAGGCCCTATGCAATTATTCTCATCCAAATTTAACTTCACTTGTTTAAGAAGATAATGTTCCGAACTACATGCAAAGTATTTGAATAATAATAATAATAATAATAAAAAAACTGATGTTGGATTATTTGTTAGATGCGATTTTACTGCTAAAATTTTATGTCATATCGCAACAATTTTCATGTAAAAATGATTAAAGTGTTGTCTCGAAATTGATTTTATATTTTCCTCTCCTTGGAAAAGAGTAGAAATGAAATAAGAAAAGTAATAATTGCTTGTCCCCACACGTCTAAATACATCAAACTGATTCTATTCGATTTCTTATAGAGGCAGATATTCCTAATTTTGGTATCCTTTTTTAAAAATCTCTTTTAATATATATATATGTGTGTGTGTGTGTGTGTTAAGATGAATATTAAAAGAGATAATTCCTTTCAAACATTATTTTTTCCTTCTAAAAAGAGCTAAACTAAGATATAAAAAATAACTGTACTTTGCCTGATAATTTAGTATTTAAAAATCGTTCATGATATATTTTTGACTTAACAAATTATTATCATCTATTTTTACGAATTTCTTAGAACTTCGCTTTCGCTTTGTCCAACCATCGGCTGAATTGGTTGGGATTTCTGGTTGAGGCCTAATGCACATTTCAAAATTCTTGCTTTTCTTTTTTACTTTATATACACATTTATTGCGAATAGAAGAAAAAATTGTCAGGTCTTGGAGACTTTTTGGGGGACACTGACAAATCCGAAATTTAAAATTTTAAAAAGAAATTATTCTGAAGAAGTGTTTCAGAATTTAATTTGATGCCTACATTTTTTCGTTTTCGCATATTTGAGAAACGTATTGATTCATATAGAATTAATAATTTACATTTGAATGAATAATTTTTTTAATGTAGGGTCTTATATAAACGTAAAATGCATTTACCTTTAATTTTAAAAAAAAACCCACAAATATATGAAAACTGACTGTTGCATTGTTGCCTAGTAACAACTAAATTCTGCTTACAGCAAATTGATTACTTTAATATAATCTCAGTTGAATTTTACGGAAAAGCGATATTTATTTCCATTCATATAATAATAAAAATAATAACAAAACGCACACAGATTGCTAAAATTTCTAAGAACTTGCGGATATGGTTTAAATGTTTATGGACACTAAAATAAAACGAAGATTTAAAAAAATTTCTAAACCAAAGTTCAAAAAATAAAAATGAAAATACAGAAACCGGAAAATTGTTTTCAAAGTCCTGTTTATAAAATAAATGCAGAGAAAAAATTGTGTTCTTAAGCTCAGTTTGTTTTACAAGATTCGTTTTCAAATTTTAAGTATAACATAGTTTGCAGCTTTCTAAGACACTGATAACAAACATGACTTCCAAATAATGTTCCATTTTTCATCCTCAAATGAGGAGAAACTTCGATGTACTTCTGTTGTCAACAATTATTTCACTGTACTTCCTACCATTCTTCACTACGATTAAAGAAGATGATTAAATTAGAACCCACTCTACGCCTGATACAGAAATTACATCATTGATTAATGCTAATGGAAACTGCAACGTTAATTAAATTAATTAAATATAGTGGAATGCCCAAATATCGGGAATCTTTATATAACAAACTTTTTTTTGCAAGAATCATGAAAGAAAAACAATCAATCAAAAGAAAAATAATTTCTGTATAACGAATTAAATTCCAATATATCGAATACAAATATTTTCTTAAAAAATAATGTTTACATATTGTTATGAAAAAGTAAAATTTCGTACATAAGAAGAGATATAAAATAAAAAAAGAAGGAAAACAAAAATTTTTTCGTCAGTTCTTACTACAATAGAAATTCTGGGAAGATCGAAGATGTTTACGAAAACGTAATGAACACTTGCCGAAGAGTCATATGATTCCTTAGTTTCTGTCCTTTTCTTGATTTGGAGCGAAATTTTTTACTTTAAATTCAACTTAGTTCCTAGATTTATTATAGTGAATATAACGAGCCTGCGAATCTTATTAAGTGTAAAATAAAAGTTAAAATTTAATTGTGGATGTAGAAAGCGAGACGGAAATTAAAGACACGGCAAAAGAATATGAAATTTTAATCTTTGATATCAATAATTTCGAAAAACCGCTGTTATTTGTACATTTTTAAATATAAATTTCTTTGATAGCTTCATTCTTTTAATCTTTAACTCTAAAAATGAAGTTTGCTTAGTAATTTTTTAGTATAAAAATGATGAATATACTACGATATGTATTTCTGCGAAGCGAATTTTTTTTCTAGTTATATTCAAGTTCCATATATAGAGATTCGATTGCGTATGCGATAAGAGCTAATGCTTTATATACATTGACAAAATTTCATTAATACTTTTATGCGAACCAGACAGCATCACCTGTGAAAGAAATGAAAAATTTTCCTTTCAAATACTGAATTTCGTTAACTGGTTTATAGAGTTTAAATGGAATTCTGATTAAATGTATATTTAGCAGACCTTGATGACACCAGAACCTTTCCTACAATGTAAATTAAAATTATGCTTGACTAAATAATTTCCCAGCCCTCATACGTATGCTTTTTGACACTGATATCTGAATTTTGACACTGACATCATGAATGTGTGAATTAAAATTAGATTGCATGCATTTAGCATTTTGCAGAAGGGATCATTAGAAAATCAAAATCGTGTGCTGTTTGCCGAACATAGATATTTAATTTCTAAACAAAAGTATTTCATTATACTAAAAAATGGCAGGTTTAATTGATGCATGGTACTCATGAGCATGCATTGTTTATATACAGATTTTACTTCAGAAATTTCTCTAAATGCAAAGAACATAAATTTTCATTTGAAGCTAATTTGCTATTACTTTTGTTAGTTTTGAGTATATTGAAGTGCCGCATATGTATTAAGTAATTAAACTGGAATCTGCAGTGAATAATACATAAATATTAAGGAAAAGAAATTCTGTTTTTATTTTATTATTGCCTTATCAATCAATTATAAAAATTAGTTAAAAGACAACTTCGTTTTGTAAAAAATAAGAGAAAGCTGCTGTAATGCACACTTTAAGAGACAAACGTTCTTGCTAATGATTTTCTTTTAATCTAATCATATTCAAACTCGCAATTCATTAATGACCATATTATTAAATGTTGAAGATCTGATTTCAGAAATAAATACAAGGCCAATGAAAAAAATTTAGCCCTCTTCGATTTCAAAGCAACTTTCACTAAGATTTAACAGAAACATATTAAATAACATTATAAGTAATTTTGTAAATATGCTATTATCCGATAGAAGAAATACTTATAAAAATATCTTGATAAAATACACGAAAGAATATTCTCCATGAAAAATAAAAGTTACAAATAAACATTCCGATCTTTTGTAAACCCTTATTACTTACCTGAATACAACTTTTGGAAGCGAGCTGTGGAATTAAAATGAAGTAACATATTTCAATATTACTAGTTTGCATACATAAAAAATTTCTATTGCACCTACTGATCGAATTACAGAAAGGAGTAACTTACCCCTTAACTTTAAGGTCACGTAGTACCTTTGAAAAATTTACAAATCATTTACTAGAAATCGAGTTCTTACTTACCAAAAGAATAACTCTTACTTCTTTCCATTTTCTTCCACTGCTTATTAAGAAATGCGTATACAAGCAGATGTAATTTTATGCAGTTAAAAAAGCAAAGAAAAAAAAAGAAATGAACATGAGAGATCCACAAAATCGTTTGGGTTAATATCGGAATTTTTAATAATAAGTCGATGTCAGATAACAGTTCTATGCCTGAATGCGTATGTTTTCTGCAATTTGAAATCGCGCCGTGAATCTATTAGAAAAATACGTTGAACGTAGGGGAAAGTAATCTTTATGCCTTTGATACATTTGTCTCAAATTCCGAAACGGCTTTTAGTGGATATTTTTATTAGCTTGCTTGAAAGTTTATACCATCTATTTCATGCAATGTGAGAGAACCAGCATCATGTTTCATGAAATGTGAGCGCGCCACCATCATGTTCTGGGAATTCGCAACATCACATCTTAATAAAAATGTGTACAATTTGCCATACTATTCTTTTAACCTAATATTAAAATAAGATACTTTTTTACTCTGTTTAGACAGTGTGTGTTTTAATTGAATAAACAAAATTATACACCCTATATTTCTTTTCAAATTTTGACTTAACTCTTCATATTAAACTGGTAACAAAACACTATTAATATCCAATTTAAGGAATTAATAATGGAATTAATAATTAAGAGATGTGCCAGTGATAAATTCTGCAGTTAAAATTTATTCAATTTTTCCACGCTGTTTGTGATTTTCATCGAGACACGCGATTGCTTCATCAGTCGTAAGACAATGGAATTGCAATTCTAACATAAACAACCCAAAACGACTTTACATTGAACGTGTCTTTATTGAACATCCTAATCTTCAGTTGAATCCTTGGCCGATCTGATTGCGTTATTCATCTTGATTAGCGAATATCTTCAATTTGATGCATAATTTGCTATATTAATATGCCTAGTAAAAAATTCATGTTTCATTTACCTAAACCATTGAGCGCAAAAACTTTATTTTTATTTATAAAGGCAAGGCTTTCAAAGAAATAAATGATAGATTTGTATATATTTCATATCAATTGCTATTATTCTCACATAAATGTCATCTTTAGAAGTCACGAGATTGGTATACAGTTCACAACTCTAATATAAATAGTAAAAGATAAGTTTTGTTTAATATGTCTTTAATGACAAAGTGGAGAAAACTATGTTTTTATCTGGAATGTTAAATTTCCAAAAGAATCAGCAGCCGGACTATGTGCATTTCACTATCAAATGTTAAGAGCTCCCACGTGAGTACCATCTTCAGATATCTCAAAGTTTGGGAATCGGATAAACCACTCTGGTCATTCCTTGCTGAGGGGTGGCGAAACACTTCGACCACGTTTTTCTTCGGAGGCTTTTTTTAAAAGCCTAATGAGACTTCCACCGTTGGTCTTTAAAAAAAAGAAAATAATAATAAAAAACGATAAAAAAAAAAGGATGAAACGGCAGCATTGATCTTGGTAGGTGCTGACAACGGAACAGGCCTTGAGCGCGTGTGCAGAGTGGGGGAGAGCAGTTTGTTTAAATCGAAAAACGGAGGTTTTCCCTTTCGGCTGCTCTTTGGAAGGGGGAGGGGGGGATCTAAGACATGAGGGGGGTGCGCTCACATTTTCCTTTTCCTTGGAAGCGAGAAAAATCGGGTGCATTGTCAAGCGAAAAGGGAACCTTGGTGTAACGGATGAGTAGGATTTGAATACGCGACCCGGTTCCTTTAGGCGTGTCGCAGTCGTACAGGGGAAAAAAAGTGTCGGAGGGTATGAGAGAAGTATCAAATGGAATTACCGTGCTCGAGAAGACTGCTGAGTTGGTCCAGAGTGTCGAGATGAAGCGGGTGCGGCTGCTTCCGACGCGACATCCTCACAGTTGCTCGGCCCCTGAAATGACAAAAATCCACAGTTGGTGAGAGTGTTACATCCACGCACGCAGCGCGCAACTTCCCCACCCCGTTATCATCTTTCCCTTCCGTCATATTTCCCCCGAGCGATTATCATAAGCGATCCGCCCCCCGACGATAGATCGCGCCGGCAAAACTCAGCCGGCGCGACCAACCGCCGAAGCCACTTCCCTCACCGCGACTCGACGGACGCTGCACCGGTGGACGCAGCAGTCTCTGGCCGCGGGATACTTCGCCAGCGCCCGTCAGCCATGCCCTGCTGTTCCGGTCGCGAATCTCTAAGGATTCCGACAGCCTCCTTTGGATGGTTTTTACTTAAAACAGTTTCTGTGCGAATCAATTAAATCAAGGTTAACTATGTTTGTGTATCCGACTCCATATTCGTTGGATTTCGCCAATAAATACGAGGATTTCCAGCTTAGGAGAAAATCTTTAATAAAATCGGGAAGCTATGTTTGGTGCACAAAGACAGATTAAATTTGATTTAACTTGCAGTATTTAAGGTTAACTATGTTTGGACATCCGACGCTAAATTTTCAATATCATTGGATTGTGTAGATGAGTTAAAGAATTTAAGCATTAATTTCTTGGCAGAGGAGAAAATACTGATAAAATATGAATACAGTATTGTGTACATAAAAATTTGGCTTGATTTAACACATACAATGTTTGCAATGACTTCATATTTTACGCCGATCTTTTTTATCTTTATAAAATGTTCGTGATTCTCGAAGGATTCAATCAGCCTCCTTTGATGGTTTCTACTGAAAGCATTTTGGGCGCGAATCAATTAAATGAAGGTTAACTCCGTTTGTATATCCAACGAAGTATTCACGACAGCGTTGGATTTTATCAATGGGAGAGAGGATTTAAAGCATTAACTCCTTGATATTTGACAAAATATGAGCACAATGATGGATGCTGAAATACAGATACAGCATCATTTAACATGTTACACTTAAGTTATTTTCAATGTTATCTATGGTTCTGCACTCAGCGATGTATTTGTTGGAGTCCATTAATAAGACGATTTTTAACTTTTACTTCATTGTAATTAGAAAATATGTGATAATGTATAAATGCAAAAATATATAATCTAAGAAAGATTAAATTTCATTTAACATGTAATGCTTTTATGCCAATAATTCATTTAATAGAGATCTATTTGTTTGAACTTTAGCCAATCTGTTATGGATTCAGCCTTCTTTGCATGGTTTTTACCGAAAATTTTTTTGGCGTGAATTAAATAAATAAAGGTTAAGTTGTTTGTCTATTCGACTTCCTGCTGGAAGGATTTTGTTCACGAGTAAAAGGATTTCATTTAACAATGAAGGGGTAAATATAAAATATGAATCTAATGTTTTAAACAATAAAGGCAGATTAAATTTGATTTAACTCGTAGTACTTTTATTCTAATTACATATTTTATGCTAGTATTTCTAAATTGGCTTATACACTTTAATAAGCATCAAAATGATAATTAAATATCATTAACTAATCCTTATCAAATACAGATTAATAGCTTTTTTGGTAATTCATCGACTGGTTTACTATATTTAAGAGCTATATATATGTATTTGTAGAATTGAATTTAGAACAAGCTGGTTTAAAATTTAGATTTATTTTTTATTTTTTAATCAAGTTTGTTCTGTAATTTTTTTCTTGTTTTCTGTTGTTTTATTTGGAAGAAAATTTAAAATAACTCAATGATCAAAACTGTGATAAAAATATCTAATTGTTTAGGATTTAATTATAATGACCTTGCCATTTTCAATCTTATTAATAAAATTAATTGAAATTTTAGTCTCTAATGAAAAGAAAATGCATTTAAATGTTAGTCAAAAGATAATTTTTCTTTTTGTATTCCCAAAATTCTGTAATAAAGACGCGTTGGATCTACAAATGCACAGGTTTCCGGTAGAAATCATGCACTTTTTGATTTTACATTGTCATTTCTTAGACGACACTATGCCGGGTTGCATCTTGATTATTTTTGCCAATGTAAATTGAATACTGCAGTTCATTCTGAGCTCATATGAAATATTTTAACGTATAGTAAAAACTACTGATTTTTCTGCTCTTTGCGACGAATATAATGTAAGTTAACAATTTACTGCGTTGAGAATTGACTTTGAGACGAGAATTCCCAAACAAGTGAAAGACATCTAATACAAAATTGCATAAAGATGAAATGCCGTGCTATTCAATTGATTTAAGGTCTGGTACAGGATTATATAAGTACACTTTATACCCTGTATTTATGATAGTTGATGACTTTAAATATATGAATTTAAATTTGAGAAAAAAAGATTGTTGGTTTATTATTCCTAGTTTTTTAATTAATGGTACTTAAAAATAATATTAAATTATTGTCAATAAATGATACAATTTGCCAAAGAACAATAAAACACTTAAAAGTAATGTTCCACGCATATTTGAAATAAAAATTGTAGAGGAAAGGCACATACATTGGAAAATATATCAAAACCAATTATATATTTAAAACAATGATTTATAAAAAACGCTATGTTTGTTTAGAAAATTGTTTTCATCTACATAATGTGAATTTTTATAAACATTTCCTTCTATTTAACTTTAGCTTAGTTTAGATCAATAAAAAAAAATCTATTATTTTCAATGTTGAATATTTCTTATTAATGATATTCTCGTTTGACAGAATTTATTTTTCAGTTATCGGAATTTCCATTTTAATCATATCTGATAGAATTCCCATCAAAAAGAAATACCACATATAGAGATGGGCATTGCCAAACAGCAAATATGAACCTACGAGAGAATTATATTTTAAGTAACTGTCAAAGGTAAAAAAAAATATTAACATCAAACTTCAGGGTAATAGATTTACTTCAGGATAATAGCTCAGGATGACAAACGGAAGTAAGGTTGCATTTAATTTTATTTATCATTTGGAAATGAAAATGAATTGATAAATTTTTATCAAAACCGAGCATACATTTTAAATAAAATTATTATTTTTTTCTTTTTAAATCGATTTAAGATTTTTAAAAAATTCGCGTATAGATATATTCTGGGGGAGTTAATTCATAAAATGTGTGGGTTTTTTTTTTCTTTACTTATTTAAAACCATTTTTCATCGTTACTGCGAAATATCATCAGCCTCTGTTACATGAAAACAGTTTATAATTACTGCTTTTATGTTAAGATACAGCACGATTTCTTTCATAAATACGAAAGGTTAGTAATGTAGCTAAATTACCTGCAAATATATTGATTTCAAATATTTATATTCAATCGAGTCACCAGGAGAGGATCTTGATACTCAAATTCAAATGCTAAAATACAGCTTAAAATGTGTTTTCTCTTCAAATATATCCGATTTCTATCTTTAATTATACATATACATTTGATTTAAGAGTTTTTTTAATGTAAAAAGCTTTTTTTCTTCCAGACTGAAGAATAAGTGATATCTTTTTTAATACAAGGGGAGAAAGAGTTTCTTTAATTCATTACCAAAGAAACTAATATTCGTTCTTTCTTCTGAAAATAACAGTTTATTTCACAGAATGAAATTATTTTTACTCGGTATTTGAGAAATGTTAGAATTAATCGGTTCAAATGCCTCGTTTTGTCACTGGAAATCCATTACTATGAAAAAAATTGTACCTGTCCATGTAGCATGACTTTTTATTTCATGTTATCATACACTTTTTCCACCAGCACGGTACACAATGAATTCTAATGTAAAAAAAAAATAAATAATAGTCTCAAAGATGAGCAAAAATAAATACTATAATTATAAAATAAAATTCCAAATTGGGTAATCATGAATAGAAATTGCTATGCTTAATAGTAATGTTGCAGTAGCTTTTGTATGAACTTTATAAAAACGCAATGAATTATTTTATCTAGAGCATTCGTCGCAATGAAATGTACGTTTTTTTGTTTTGTCTATAACGCGGAATATTGTGCAGTTCCTTGATCTTCTTCACTGATGCATTACCTTTAAATTATACTAGGAATTTCAGAAAGCGAATTATTGATTTAAGAAAATACTTTTAGCACTCTGATTACGCAGTTTATTGTCAATTAAACTGTATAAGAAATTTCCCATTTGCCCATATTAATACATATATGTATTTTGGCTGAAATCTGCCATCATTTACAAACATGCCCTATAAATGAAAACTTTCCTTAAAAAATAAATAAATAAATATTCTATAACAACCTAGAAGCGATAATTTTTTTCTCACGAGGAATCCTATAAACTTAGAAAGAGAAAAATGTAACTTTTTTTTTTCAATGCGAAATGAAACTTAATAAGATGAAGGGGGAAAATCAACTTGCAAAACACTTTTAAAAACATTCAACTCACTTTTTTCCCCTCGACATCACGCTGAATCAGTGTAGGGATGATTAGAATTTTTGGCTCTAGAACTTCAAGGTTTTTATTTTAATGTTAATCCACTTTTCGGCCCCCACCTTTACTTCATTCTATGTCACCGCGCTTCAGTTTATTTTTTAATGGGAAAAAAGCATTTTTCCCCCTTTCTCTTTTCCCTATACGCTGTGAGTTAATGAAAATCTCAGGCATTTAACAAATGTACAAGCTTAGTGGAATTATTTTATTTGACTTCGCTAACTTTTAATTGTAAGCTACAGTCAGTTGACATATTTTTCTTTGCCATCAGAAGAGGCTTATTAAATAGATAAAAATAGAAAATTACTTTCTACGCTTTAGATGGATGTAAGAGATCGGCGATATTAAAATGATGAGCTAGCTTTAAAAGTGCAATTATATGCAAATTCATTTTCTTTTGCGAAATTGCGATTTTATTAGGGGATAATAACTGTCATATCACCGACACTTAGAAATTTCAAGAAAAAATAAATAAACAAATAAAAAGAATCACAGTGGGGGATAAATAATATAAATTTTGCTTACTTCTTTTGTCATATTATCATTACTACGTTTTACTATCGTCAGTGTATCGTCAAATAAAAGTTTTTTTTAAAGATTTGGTGCATTATTTGAATTTTTAAATCTGTTTTTAAATTCGTTTCGTCAATGATGAAATATTTTTTGAAAAAAAGCATGTTATTTGAACATGAACAATTTATTAAAATTATATAATCAAATTTATGTTACAACTGCAATGTTTTAATTCATGGATTAATTGGATTTTTTATAAACTGAAGGTATAAAAGTATATCTATTCAAAAGTATAATTTTTCTGATTTCATTCCATTATGCTAATAATGATGTTTCTTTATGCTTTAGATAAAATAGTTCATCCCGATCTTTTTTGCTTTCTAGTTTTAATACAGTTGGTAAGAAATTATTTTTTTCTCATTTTACATTGTAAAATAATCCAAATATACACGATTCTAGAATTACAGTCAAGTATTTCGGAATTTCTTTAATCATTCTAATCAATCTATGGCCACATAGAAATGCAAAAAATGACGCTTAAAAATAATTAAGAAATTAAAAATCTGCAATAAATAAATTAAACAATTAAGATAAATTGCTTCTAAGAATCGCATAAAAGTTAAATATTGAGTGTAGAACATTATATGCAGAAAAAAATTAAAGGCCCTTTTCGTTATTCAAAATCGAATGGAATTTAACAATTTTCCCTCTATTTAGATTTATAAATATGATTAACTTTTCATGCCACTTGAACCACGGCATTTCGGAATAATTTGAATATTATCCATGAAATGAAAATACACCAAAAAAAATCGCTAATTTCCTTTTCATCTAATGAAAGGCCATTTTGAGAAGAGGTAGGTGTAAGAATCTTAAAGAATGTTCTTTTTACAGTGAGCAAATTTCGACTTATTTTATTTGAGCTTCATTTGAACTTCGTTTAAAATTCGTTCTTCCGAAAACGCACCGGGATTCATTCAGTAAAACGTTGCTTTAGCAGTAAAATTATTCAACTTGAAAGAAAGAAATCATATTTCATCAGTTCTCAATTAAAATGGAATGTTTGAAATTATATGTACCTTAAATTTTAAGAGAAAATAGTCCGTATTTTAATTTAATTAAAGGTAAATATTGGTTTTATTTTTATTAAAATCAGAAGCGTAACATACATTTGGAAAGATTTTCGCTTAGTTAATCTTTTCCAAATAGTAACATTATGATATGAAGTATTTCATTTCTGCATGATTTGACTAAAATTAAATGGAAAGTAACATTTAAACTGATATTTTATCAAAATGAAAATATTTTGAGCGAATTAAATAACCTTTTTTACCTTAAGAAACATGCTATGTTAAAAAATTTAAAAATTAAGCGTTTTGCATTTGTTTCATTAAAAGGATGAAGACAAAATAATAAGAAACCTAAATGTACAATTAAATACAAAATAGCGTATCATTCCTAGAGCATTTACTAACCGTTTTGTAGAAACTATTTATAATCTAGATATTACGACAAAAATTTTGTGTATTAAAAATTGCGATTAAATTTTATGATGATTATTCAAAGCATAACTTTTCTTGGCATGCCATAAACACAGATCAAAACTTTTAAACATGTGGTTTGGTTTAGTTATATTAACGTCCCGTTTAAAGCAACACTTGGGCTATTTTGGGACGGACTTCGTAATTTTGAACCGCGGTGTGAACAGAGATGGTTTCAATGGGCTAGACTGGTATCCGTAAACAATGAAATTATAATATATGCAAAAATAAACAAAAAGAATGCTATCATATAAAAATATAAATTTTTATATAAAAAATAAAAAATTTTATATCGATAATTTCTGTATAAAGGGATAAATAAACCACGAAGATATTTTAAAAAGTTAATACGTAGTAAAATAGATGAATCGTGTGGATTAGTCAGTATTCCTTTTCATTAAGTAACATCCCCCCCCCAAAAAAAATAAAGCTTTGATGATTATTGATGAGACATGCTATTTATAATAATATGAATTTCATTTGTTTTATTGGAAATAATTAAAAATCTTGATAATAAATTTCATATTTCTATAAACAATTTTTTTTTTAAAGAGTAAATCTTTACCATACAAGTTAAAGCCTTAATTTAGTGTTCTTTCAATAGGATTGGGAAAATTCTCTACAGAAACAAAACTTTTATATTTAAATAAAAGTACTAAAACTTTTTACCTGTGGATATTTAAAGAATAGAGGAAAACAAATCATTTGATAGAAGTTTTATGATAACACCTTTTGAAGCTTTATCTGCTGAAGCTAGATTTAGTAGCAAACGACTTGACGAAATGCCTTTTTATTAATAAGTAAATTATCGTATGTTTGTAAACATGTTATAGCGGTATAAAAATGATATGTATTATTAATGGTTACACATTGCTTATTTCAAACAATTTTGTAAGAATTTGTTATAAACTAGATATATAATGAGTTTAATGAAAAATGAAAATTCAATCCCGTGTTAACATTCAATGTATGATAGGATTTCTTCATTTTCTAGAAAGAAAGCGGGGATTTCTTTTTATCATGTTCTAAAAATTATTCTGTGTATTGTTAAATTGCATTTAATCCTTCTCCTTTCTTTTCGCTAGTATTTTGAAGAAGCAAGCCTGGCTTCAGGTAATCAAGTTTAGATAGAAGTATTACTAAAATCTGCGTTTGAAAATAAAAATAAAACGTATCTTTAATGATATATTTTAAAGAAAAAAATTTCCAAATGGCCAGTCTTATCCAAGAGAAAGAAGGAATCGCCATTAATGGCAACTTGGATCAGATGAATTCTGAAATCAGTTATTTTTTAATGCTGCGACGGAAACTGGAGTTCTCAGATATCTTTTGCTCTTCGTTTCAGAAGTAATTAAATTTTTATTCTTGTATGATTCCTTTCAGAATTATGAAATAAGTACTATTAACGATGAAAAATAAATAAAACTGATCAAATTTGAGGACAAAAGCCTTTCAAAGAATCTTTGATCTCATCATTGTCTAGGCAAATCTTCCCTTACATTCTCTTCGTTGATATTATAAAAAACTAAATAGACATTGAAGTTGTGTAATGTCACTTAATATTAAAAGTTAATTATATGATTTTTATAGCTTGCAGACATTTTGACGAATATTATTATTATGTTTTTCTGTATAGGTTCCATTTACTTTTCTCTTCTTTTTTGTTTTCCGTTACATATGGAGAATCCTACATGAACAATTGTCTAAACATACTTTCAATTTTCACAGCTGGAGAATTCAAAGATCAAAAGGTGTTTTACAAGCAATTTGAAATTTCGAAGAATATTCTCCTCAAACTATTCAGACCAGATGTTCACCAATTGCCACAAAAAAGATTGAAGTGGTGCACTTTTCAATTATGGACACAGGTCGACTATGAAACTTCATTACATTTAACTAATCAATAGAGGCAAGAAATTGAATGGTATTTTATTATCATTTATAATAACTTTACTGAAATTCTCAACTCAATCTACGACTTACTGTAAAAAATTAACTCTAAACGATTTTTCAAGTATTTTTGTTCTTCAACGGGCATTCATGCCCTTTAATTGACCAAATGAATTCTTTAAATTTAGGTATTCAAAAAAAAGGGGGGGGACTTTGGAATGATATTTAATCACTATTTATCATACTTTAACACAAATGCACACTGAACCTTCGTCGTTCTGTAAAAGAAATTTAAATCAATACTAGTTCTAATATTTTTGTTTCTCTAATACGCATTCATACGTTAAGACAGGTCAGCTAAAACTCCTTTCAATTTAAATAATCAGTAGAGATATATATTTTTGAAATTGCAACTTTATTACCTCTGTCATAATTTTACAAAGTGTTCATTCGTTCTACGTCTTATTGTATGATATTTAACTGCAATTAAGTAATTTTCTAACATTCTTGCTCTCCAATATGTCCACAGATTAGCTAAATGAACCTCTCCATTAAGACAATCAAGAAGGATAAACACTTTTGGAACGCTACTTTAATACCTGCCATAATTTTATAAAATGTTTCTTCAATTTACGTCTTTCAATATAATATTTAAATGTAATTAAATAATTTTCAACCAATTTTGCCCTCCAGTGGGTCTTCATGTCCTCCGATTGGATGGACGAACTCTCTCCATTTAGGTAATCAGGAGAGGTAAAAATAACTTGTAGAGAGAAGTCCTTCAAGCAGAGTGGATCATTTGAGGACGGGATATGAGGTGCTGGCAGATCGCAATTCACTCAGGAAGCTGGCAGGTGGCTTTTTTGTTCTATTTGCGTGAGCAGGAGAAGCGAGGGGGGGGGGGGATTTTGACTCTCAGAGAGGGGAATTGTGTGGGTCGACCCCTCTCAATCAATGAGGATTGTAGCGCAATAAGTGTCAATTAAAAATGCGTTTTAAATGGAATTATTGGAATTGCTCTTATTGCTCTCTTCGTCACGCCTCATTTAAAGTTGATGACATCAAAATTGGATTTATTGGGGAGGAGGGAGATTTTTTTTATTTATTCTTTCTATCGTTTTTTTTTAAATCGCAACTATCCTATTTAAAACAATAAATTGCTTTGAAACTAAGAGTACTTATTATGAAATTTTGCGATTGTTTAATCATTACCAGAATGTGTAGGTTTAAAAATTCTAGTTAAATACTTGACTGATTTGCTTGAGTCGTATGTACATAGAATATTCGTGTTTATAAACTAATAAATTAAAATCGTATATTTCATAGGCATTGTAATTCGAAAGACAATTTATACAAAATGTTTAACATCTCAAATATTCAGTAGATAGTCAGCTGAATAAAAATGACAACACTTTTCCAAACAAAGGAGGATAGATATGAAAGAAAATTAAACAGTCCAGTTTTTAATAAGTTAATAAAGTATTTAATTTCCCTTCTATAAGAAATAAAAAATGCACGATTCAATTGAAATAAATGTCCTGCGTGATTATACCCTCATAAAGAATTTTATAATTTAAAATAGTAAAAGTAATAAAATAAAAATAAAGAATTTGATGATGATGGGATATTTTATCAAAATAGAAAACATATGCTAAAGGAATGCTATTTAAATTGATTGACGGCAAGCGTTTATAAGCATTCAGATGATTACAAGCACACACCAAGCACCTTTTCATAGATGTTTCGAAACCAATATGTTTTATGTGTAATGATTATTATTTTCTTTTAAATAATCATGATTTCAATGTCAGATGGCACATAGTTGTAATTAAAAAGTCCTTGTTTTGAAATAATGTCATTTAACTTAGTAATATTTGAAAAGAACAACTGCGGTTATTAAATTTCGTGCTAAAATAGTATGTTTTTTAATTGATTAAGATCTTTCAAAATCTTTTCATTTTATTACCTTTAGGATAAAATTATATTTTTATATGAAAATAGTTGATTGTTTTTAAAATTATTGTTTTCCTCAGGTTTTTAATTTCAGGCATAATCATTTGTGAAAATTTACTCATTTTTTAAGTATCCCTTGCCTTTGGTTATATATATACACAAATCTAAAGAGGGATTATTAGAAGACTACTAACAAAAAGAAGTGGAATTAGAACAAAAAGTTGTCATATTATGTTTATGTAAATATTTCATACATTCATTCTAAAGTAATTATAATTACTTTGTCGCAGGTTTTTCTGTTAAACGATAATTGCGGCCAACAATTATCCATTTACCCATGATCTGTTATTGGTCAATAAATGAGTGATTTTTACTAAGAAATTTATAATGAAAAGTAAAGATAGTAGAGAAATCATATAGTTCTAGCTTTCAGTCGATATCACTTTAGCAAAAATTGGAGAGTAAACATCTGTAAAAATTAGATTATTTTGTAAAAATCTAAAAATTATGATTAATTGCTTAATAAATAATTATACGGCTTGTTATTACTGCGAAATTTGCGACCCATAAAATTAATTGCATTCCAAACAAAATAACTGTTGTTATAAATAACACATCGCAAGGATTCTATAGCAAGCTGATTATTTCGTTGGGGCACCTGAAAAAGTCGAATGTAACGATTTGAAGAAAGTCTTTCAAGAAAGCAGAGTATCAAAATTTTACATATATTTTATTCAGGACTAAAAACACTCGGTAGTGCTTATCACTTTAACATATCACTTCATTTCCATGTTTGGAAATACTTATATGTACTATCAGTTACTTACATTGATGGAATTCAATGAATATCTTGAATGTGAGTCATTTAACTTATGTTGATTGTAAATAGAATCACTGCGAATAAGATTCTTCATCCAATTAAAATATTGAAAGATGATTTCCGAAAGAATATTCTTAAAGGAAACCTTAATAACATAAAATTACACTTTTGTAAAAAGCGAGCATTTGCAACTCGCACAAACATTCATCTAGCTCATCTGATCCATACTATGCTGTGCATTAGATATGCTAATATAAAAAGCTTAAAAGCCAAGAATTAATAAAAGTGGTGAATTGTTTAAGTGTAGAGTAATTTCTTATCAACACATGTCATATAGAATGAAAACTCTGAATTATATGATTTTATATGCAAACAAAATTTTAAAAAATGTCAGGAGACGGCTGTAGTAAAAGAATTAAAGATCAATTTTAGGAACATCCATTTTTGATTATATGAATGTTGGTGAGTAACATACGCTGTTCAGGGCTTTTTTTTCCCGCCATTTGTGACTTTCAAGTTTTACTCCTGTAAAAACTATAAATGTTTTTTTTCGGTTTCATTTTGATAACTATTCAGCAGAGTGCTATTCGTATCATACTAACAGAGAATTTTTAGCCATGCTGTTTTAGGTAAAATACTGTTAAAAATATAGCTTTTGTCGAATGAAGATTTTTAATTTATTAAATATTTTATTAACTAATTAAGAGACATTAAATTTTCAAAGGAATTTAAAATTTTATTGAACATATGGAAATGTAATAGGAAATATCAATTGCAATGGGAAGTCATTCACCATTTATAGTTCACTAAAAGCATAAAAACTCACTTCATCTGCTAAGAAAATTTTCGAAATGTTAAGCAATATACAAAAGTCTGTGCATTTTATTAATCATGATTATCAATTAATCATGAAAGAGATGCAGAACTTTATAAAAGCTACAAAAATTCGGATTTTATAATTTAAACTGAGAATTAATTATCATACAAAATTCTAATATATACCTGCAAGTTGATCTAGCTAGTTCAGGCAGTTAAACTATATATTTATAAAGATTGTTGAAGAACAAGCATACAGTTTATATAACTAAGAATAGGATAATAAAAATAATTATAAATAAAGCAAAGAATAATAAAAAATAGGCGTTTATAAGAGAGGGATTTTTTATAAAGGTATATAGGCTATTGTTATTCAGCACATAGTTGTTATATAAAGTATCTATATGATAAAAATGTTGTAGAAAAAAAGAAATGCGATTTTTTCGTATTTTGTATCCCTCAACATCTTAGGAGAAAACCTTAATCCGAAAAAATTGGAAAGATGATAAATTATAATATTTATAGTATTTATATCCACAATAATATTATTGAATGTTATATAACCCCAACTGCATTATTCTGAGAAGATTTGGAGAACCCGGGAGTGTTATATCATTCATTGTTTTTACAATCTTCATTTAGCTCAGCGTAACTTTTTTTTTCTTGTGTGAGAGTCTGGCAGGTAAAGGTAAAGGTATGACGGGAAGCCTGCCAATCTATTCGTAAAATTTACCTTTTGTTCTGAGCCAGAATGAGATTCCTATTAGTATTAATCGGTTGATTAAGTGTTCGATTGAGTTAAAAGTATTATTCCGTAAAAAGTCTTCTCTATTTAAGAATGAAGGACAGTTTTCCTAAGAAGTCTATCGAGGAGACACTGAATCGAGTATTCATAATTTACTAATGACTACTGGTAACGAGATGTTTTATATGCTTGTCTTTTGCTGCATTTGTAAACATATAAGGTATCAATGGCGGTACATTTGTGAACAACAGAAAATTTCAAGTTGTAGATAAAAGCTAAATCTCAATATCACATTCCAATATTTTTCTTCATGAAATATATATATAATCTTTTCCAAATATTTCAACTATGATATCATCTCAAAGTAAGTAAATATAAAAAAAGATAAAAATATATTTGAAATCCATTAACAAGGCTCTGAGTCGACTCCTGTAAAAAATACAACTGAATTTGCAATCTTCATTTACAAGGCTTGTTAGAATTTATTAGAAATTTAACTACCTCCAGATAGAGTAATTTGACGCCCTATCAGAATCCTAAGTAGCAATTTGCGTGCCTACGACTTAACGGGAATAGCTAACTAATGAAATAATTGAAGATGGAAAAAAATTGCATGTTCTCTGATTAAAGCTTTACGTTTTGCAAATCACTGTCTTTTCAGAATAAGATTCCACAAGCCCACTCTAACCACCCTTATAGGCTATATGGTTAATTTTAATGGTTACGATTTAAATGTAAAAAATAATCACACATGGGCTCCCTATGAATATTTTTAATTGCTACATATGTTTATGTAATATTCCAATGTCGATAGTTGTCTAAAAACACCTAACATATTTTTAATTTTGAATAAATGCTTTAAATCATTATCAACTATTTTTAAAAAATCAAACTTAAATATTTTCTTTTTGGTTAAGATTTAGAATAAAATCAATATAGCGAACTTTTAGACCCCCTTAAATCAATGATGTCCATGGACTACAGCCCAATTATTCCACTGGATAAGACGGCATTGTTCATTTATTTATTTCAACGTGGATTGAATGACCTGATGACGTGGAAATGCAAACTAAGCCCTATAAAAATACTTCACAAAAATAGAAGCAATCTAATCAAAAAATGGAGATGGATTGTCCGGCAGCATCCGCACAAAAGGAGATATCAGAAGCAAAAAGCGCTCGCGGAAGAAAAAAAAATCCGATATAGATTTCGCCTGTCTAATGGAAGAGGAGCAAAATTTATCATAGTGGACTGCTAGACGTAACTCTCTTATACATTGTCGGAATCACCTCTTCTTATTTCTACATCCCGTGTCTTGGGTTGCTTTCATAACAGCCATATCAAGATAGAGGAAGGATTCTTAGGAATGCCATAAATTTTCCTTTAAAATTTTACGACCCCAAATTACCTAAAAGAAATGTTTCACATCCTCTTTTCTTTGTCGAACAGCCTGATGTCATGTTTGATTATTATTATTATTATTATTTTACCGTTTTAATGAAAAATAGAATGAAATAATAAACAAGATAGCTCCAAAATTTAAGTTTTTTTTTTTTAATTATCGTATTAAAGCTGTGTTGAGAATATATATGTCGTAGAATGATTTAAAATCCACTTGTTTGCAAAGAACCTAGGCATTTTGCAAAAAGATTATTTGGTAAATAGCAAAACGATAGTGGTCTTTTAAGACGAAATTTTCAAATTTCTCTACGACATATAAAGTCTTGAATAACTGTTACATAAGTAATTAATAACATAAAGCGAATCCTCGTGACTCAAATAAATCAATGCATCAAATAATATCGTAACGTAAACGTTTATCTCAATTGAATTCCGGAGAACAGATGATTTGTGAGAGGAGGTAGCATTAAGCCTCTATCCACACACACACACACACACGAGCTCCTCAAACCTCATTACAGACGGATTTTTTTTTATGGCCACATTTCAAATAAAATGTTCATAACTCTCAATTAGATACAAATGACGAATTGAGAGCAGATATTGAAAGAGAATGTGTACATATACTCGCCGATTTGCTTAGGGGATTGCAGGTCAGGTTTTGCGAATAACTCGACGTTCATTGTTTGCAATGGCTGAGTAATGACGGAAAACAATTTGAAACCTTCCGATAACTGGCAAAATTTAGTATTTATATAAGTTATTGTTAATAAGGGAAATCCGATGTATTCTATTTGTTGTTTATGTAACAGTTATTTCGAAAATTAATATATTTTGAGACACCATTTAGGTAATTATTAGAGTATTATTTTTTTTTTAAGTCTCAAAGAAAACAGTATAAAGATGCAAAATGTTCTACTATCGTTAACATAGGTTGTATGTACAAATAATGTATACACATTCAGTTGTGTGTTAAAAAATATCTAATGATATGTATAAAACTCTAGCTTTCTATATTTAAAATTTTAGCAAACGATTATATGATAGGAGAATGAATTGTATAAACGCATAACTAGTTCATGAACTTCAAAATATTTGAATAATCATTTAAAGAAAATAGCTCTACATATTCCTGACAAACTTATGAGGTTAGTGAAGTTCCACATTCGGGATGTACAAAGGGTTTTGAATTTTTGCCTTTAACTGAAATAAATTTAGCGATCCTAGAAAGCGCAAGATGAGAGATAATGATATTAAAAAAAAATTATACAGTTATTAATTAGAAAAACTATGAACTTTTTCTGCCTGATGAAATATTTTAAAATCAAAAAACCTATTTAAAATTTTTAAAAATGGAAGATGCGCCGATTAAAATCTTATCGCTCCTACAAACTTCATATATATAACTTTAATTGAGATCGATACATCAGGTTTAAAAGCTATAATGATGAACATGAGTTTAAAATATCTGAATTATCTACTAACTATTTAAAAATCTAACAATTTGAAAAATCTATAAGTAATAAACGATATTTTTGAAAGGCATATTTCTCGACTCAGTATGTTTGTGAGACATTGTTATTATTATTTTTGCACGCTATTTATATTAACAATAAAACGGACCGAAGAATAACATACATAACTTATTTAAATTAAAAACCATATTGTTTGAAATAAAATTGGTAGTATTATTATTCTTTAAGATTTAATAATGCGTTGATTCCGAATACTAATTTTCTGAAGTGGAATAGACATAGACCAGTTTTAACTATTTATGGGTTTGGGTATATATTTGAACAAAAGACAATATAGAAGAGAAAATTGTTACAGATTCCTCCCCACCCCCACCCATTAGTTCGTAAATGTTAAAGAATATTTCGAATTTCACTAAGATATTCCATAAGAAAAGAAATAAAAGGAAATTCCGCAATGAATATTAAAATAGTCATTTCTTACCAATATTGAATAAATTGTAGAGATATTTTCAACAGAGCTTTTAACTTCTAAATGATAAGCAAATTCCTCTTTGGTTGTTTAATCAGGACAATTATAGGGAGATTTTTTTTAAAAAGAAAACTGAAAATAATTTTCTTATTCTCCTGCCGCTTTGGATGCCATTAGTTTAAAAGGTTTTGACTTTTTTTTTTAATGAGAATTAGTTGATTTCATTTTTCGATATTTAACTTACTGTGTTAGAATACGTTTTTCCGTTTGGAGTTAGGCTCTTATTTGTTAATTGGTGAAAATATGGTGCTGCAAGTAACAATATATTTCGATATAATCTTTTTTTATAAATAGAAAGTTATAAAATAATAGAAAACAATAAACAAGATAATAAAACAAGAGAAATTTATTCGCCTATGTAATGTAAAATTGAAATAATTCATATCAAATTTTTATGAAGGTTTGTTTTTATTTTGTCATCTTTTCTTGTTTTAGGTTCTTTTTCCTTTTTGTATCATTCTGTTTATGTGCAACAAATTTGTTAGTGCCATCTTTATTATTAGATAAATTATTATATTCATTATTGTGATAAGCAATCAGAATGTAGAAAGAGTTTTGTTTCTCTTTCATTACATGAAAATATTAAAAAAGTCACGTTTCATGCATGAAAAATTTCTCGCTATTAAAAACTTTTCCTTATTTTTTAAAAAAAATGTTGGATACTAAATTAGTTATAAGGTTAGATCACTATGCAGCAGATTAAATTAGTTTAATAGTAGTTATTGTATTAAAAGTACGTAGCAATTCTATTAATATTTTATGAAAAATGACGTTAAATGGCATGTTATACCAAATAATTATATTTTTAATGAAAATGGTTCGAAATTAGTTCTAAAGGATTCTTATAAATAAGAAATATTAACTTTATTTGGAAAAAGTGAGAATTTAGACGTTGCAGAAACGGTAAGATGGCAAAAAGTAAGTGGATGTGATGAAATAAAAGTACGCCAGCACTATGTAAATTTATTCATAATTAACATATTAAGTATTCGTTAGAAGTAGGGAACATTGCTGTTATTTATAAGAATCTCCAAATGCTTAATCAAGCTTCTTGGGACTTCCTGTTTGCACTGTTGCATAATAAGCGCATCATTCTGTAAAAGCACTAACTATATGATGGAACCGGTTTCACTTTGGTACCATGAATTCCAGTGTCTATAAAATGTGAAGTTTTGTTTCCCGTAACCTGAGCAAACAAGGTAGATGATGGTACTTGAGATCGTACTTAAAAAATCTACTGGTTTATCTGGTCAAAATACGACATAAGTTATGATTACAGATGCTAGGAACTACTGCATGTTCTCATAACAAGTTGTGGCTTTTGCGAGTTTAAGCACAGGCATTTCAACGCTTAAGCGACTTTCAGTAAACAATGTGGATTGGAAAACTACAGGCAATATTTTTGTAGCGATTTTGAAAACCAAAGCATGCTTTTAAACAGAAAATAGTAAAGAAGTGTAGCTTGGAAAATACCGAGACTATGACTGAAAATGAAAAGCAGCAAAAAAAAAGTTGAGGGCTGCAACTAAATAAAACTTGCATTAAGTTTTATGATAATAACATCATCATCATTTTTTTTTTGTGATTCAATATACATTTTTTTAGTTTAAAAAATCAAAAAAGAAGAAGGATAATCGAAGAAAAATTCACTGTTTCTGATAGCTAAGTAAAACTAGACAAGTAAATATACAAAACTGAAACTAAAACCATTTTTTGTATATTTTCTTCTTTTGAACTAAAAATAAGACTTCTAACACTTTTTCCTCCGCTCCTCCCCCATAGCATTCACTAACAATTTTTTTTCAAAATGCTACATTTGTCAAAAAATATTGACCTACAGATGATAAATATGCAGGAAAATATAATAAATAGACACAAAACCAATGATTAAATAAAAGAAATTTGATTAAATATTGCAAGATAAATATTACGGAATTACATTTTATACTGTTATAAAATAAAGTTAATTAATGCAACTATTTTAAATCAGTTTAATTACCTTGTGTGTGTGTGTTTAAATATCGAATTGTGCAACATCTTTTGTCATGCAATTCGATGAAAGCGCATTCCTTCTGTACGTGTTGTGTGATACTACTTATAAAATCAAGTTAACTAACGCAACTATTTTAAATCAATTTAACAATCCAAACGTTTGTGTGTGTTTGTATGTGTGTGTGTGTTCGTGTGTTTAGCTATCGAATTGTATGACATCTTTTGTTATACAATTCGATAAAAATGTAATAGTTTTGTATGCGTTGTGCGATTCAATTAACTCCAAAGAAACTAGAGATGTTCAAGAATTCAATGACATTTTTGTATAGAATTAAAAAATTATGAACCAGTTAATTTAGAACAATAAGTAATTTCTTATTTATTTTTTCTTGTTCGCATTTTAAAATTTGATTGAAGTATATCATACGTGCTTTCAGAATTTTTCCAAATAGGAAATTCTACGAAAAAAGTTTAATAAATTAATATTTCTTTAAGGTCACAGTAGTGAATTTTAAACAAAAGCACTCTCATTTACAAATGCATATTTTGTGAAACAGTCAACTCTAAAAGGTCGTTTCTGAAGTAATTAAGTTTTCATTTCATATAATGATTTACATCGTAAAATCTTAAATGTGTGAAAAATTCAAATTGCACATTTGTCTGACTGAACATCGAACACAACTTGCTAATTTGGCGTAGAAAACGAGACACATAAGGTGACGTCACGTCTGAGTGAAGATCGTTAAAAAGATTTTTTTACAAATTAAGTTAGATGACGTCATGCATATAGTTAGTTAATCCCTACTGCGCATAGATGGAATTAACGAACACGCAACAGTTCAGGGCAATGTGTTTAAAATTCAGTTCAATGCTTCTTTTAATGTAACCGAAGTTCGGAATAAATTTCTGAATCTTAAAGTTTTCACAGATATATCAATTTATTCATACGCCAATGAACGCAATAAAATGCCAATATGAGTTTAAACAAATTCAGTTAACCCACCTTAGTTAAAAAGAGGAAATGTGGATTTCTGGAAAATTATTGATTCCGTCCCGGAGTGGAATCGCTTATTAAAATCTGCGGTTAAGAAATTTATGATACATTTGAGTGGATTTTTCAATATTTTTTTTCAGTCATCTAAAATAGTTAGGGATATAATTTTGCTTATGATATCCATCCCCTTAAAAAAAAAAAAAAAAAAAAAAAAAAAAAAAAAACACTATTAGTCAATACTTTTTAAGTATCTTATTTTCCGGAGGAAAGAACTTTTCTGGGTCTATCAGGAATCATTAAAAAAAAAAAACTTCCATTCCCTGCTTAAGAAATTTAGTTTATATTATGAAATAAAAAAAATGCAATGTTTCTTATATCTTAAATTCTTGATATAATGAAATGATAATCTTATTTTTGGACATTTATTGTTATTTCAATCCCTATCAGAATTAAAAACATCTGAGATACTAAAGCGGGTTATGTGACTTTTTTCTTTTAAATTCATTGCTCCTATGCCTTACTTACATATTTAAATATCAAAAATTTTGTATCCAGTGAACGAATAAGACACGCCATTATATGCATTGTGTTAGTGAAATTTTTCGTGAAGCAAAATCTGGAGAAAATGAGAGAGTGCATACTAAAAATGTGATTATTCAGTTTATAAATACGCTTAAGGAATACTAAATAATTCCTTGTAAAATGAATCGCTTTTAAATGTAAACAAATTTCAATTCCTTTAATCTGCATATCGAATATTTCAAATGCATAATTGCGTCTGTAACAGTAGTTTATTGGTTTTATACTACAAGCATAATGCCTTTGAAATTTCCTATGTCATGACAACCATTGGAAATATAATGGGGGAAAAATAATGCAGAAGTGTCAGTTTAAAACGGAGGACATATATAAAAAAACATACCTTCAATTTGTGACATTATGTTAAAATTCTTTATTTCAACTAGTTCGATAGAAGTCCTCGATAAAATGAGGCAATAGGGATTCACACAGAAGAGTAGAATTTCCTGATTTATTTTCGAAAACCTTCTTTCTTTCTTTTTTTTTTTTTTTGTATATGGGTTTCACAATATTTATCTCCATATTGTTCACCATATAAATTTGCTGTGTTCCCTCAGTTATCTTTAAATTCAAAAATATTTTCAAGTTGAAAATTTCAAAAATAAAGATGTTGTCATCGGGGTATTTAGCTTTGATGTATAGGATAATACCGAGTTCACGTCTTCTTGGTGGAATTGTAAGATAAGAATTTGTATGAAAACACGCATTTGAAAGATGCATGAGAAATAATGATAAAAACACAAACTCTTGAAAACGTTATTGAATCTTTGAACGAAAAAGGTTACACAAATTTTAGTCCAATTGCAGTAGATAACTATCCCCTTCGATACCAAATATTATAATATTTTGCCTTCCAATGAACATCTTATGTGGAAAAACCTTGAATATTAAAACGATTTACGAAAAATTCTGTCCAAAATTATGATCTATTTAACATTGTAATAAAAATATTGAAACAACCATCTCGACATTTTTCTTTCAATTAGTCACAAAAATACTCATATAAGTGCATACTATCCACGCAACTGAAAAGACTGTAATCCTGAAGTTTATCCTCTTTTTAAAATTTTCAGGAAAGACCAAAAGCTCTCGCCTATTCAAGAACTAACAATTAAAGATTAAATGTCTTAATATATTGTTTCGTTTCTGTAAATCTAGCTATTGCATTTAAGTGTTGTAAAAATAATCTAAATAATATTAATTATCTTTTTATTAAATATTTTGTATAAAAAATCTAAATTATTGATAAACTATAACTTTCTTATCCCAAATTTTAAGAATTAATCTTTAATTTGTCACACAAATGCATTTTGTATTTTGTTTTAAAAAAATATATAAAAAGAAAGATTATTCTGTATAAAAATTTCAACTCGTGCCTTTCTATTCAAGCCGGTCTAAAGTTTCATTAATCAAAACTGAGATTTCTCGCCAAATTTGGCTTCTTTTTTTTTTTTTTTTTTCATTGAGATCCTCTTTCTTGTACAGTATATTATAGTTAACAGTAACGTCAAGTTGTACATTAACAGTACAACTTGAACAGTACATTTATTGTTAAAGATCAAAAAACGAAGCGTATAGTGCTTCTGTGGTAAAGGTAGTGCAAAAATTATACTTCCAATCGCAAAAGAATGAAAATATAAATAATTTAAAACATTAATAAAAAAATTTTGAGTCATCTTCTCGTGCAATATTTTGTAGATGAAGGTAAAACTTTTCGTAAAACCAAAAATGAAATTCAAAATAACCAATTTTGGATTTATCATAAAAAGATTGTTTTTTCTTCTTTCTTGGTAGATAATAATTTATACTAAAAGAAGTAAAAATTTTGACGGTTATTATTCCTAAAATCTCAATAATTAGCAGTGAGATTTCTGTCAATCTGATTCGTAACTTTGCAAATCCCTTCACAGCAGCTTGCATAATTCTAAACATCAACAAAACGATTTTAATCTCATTTCTGTTTCATAATTCGCGAATAAAATCGGGACATTTCATTTGTGAAACCGCAAATTCTTGATTTATCTGAAATAATCAGCTTTAGATTTATTATAAAAGGATTCTAATCTCTTTACAACCTCCTGACTCGAAATTCGAAATAATCTATCTTGGATTCATTATAAAAGGATTCTGCTCTTTCACGCGCGTGTTATTCACAGGGAAAAGCTATGAACCAAAATTCCTAACTTTTATCATCCCCGAAAGTTTTAATTTCTGACCATACCAACCCAACCTCGGGTCGTCCTTTCACCTGGTATTCCTGAAGCTTAATCATTAACAAAACAGTTTTAATCATTTTCATGCGCAATATTTTGCGAATAAAATCGAAATGATTCGTGAAACCACAGCCTTCTGATCCGAAGTCCAAAATAATCTACCGTGAGCTCGAGACGATTCATGATAAAAGGATTCTCCTCCTCTTTCACTCCCAAGGCTAGGCCCTTTCATTTTAACTTCGATTCCAAGCTGTCTGGAGCAGCCCCAATTAAGGTATTCAGCCCTCTGGAGAGAGATTGTTTCGGCTGAGGGTGCAAACGCCCCGCTTTCCGAGGGTTGTTTCACAATCAATGAATTTTCAATGAGGAAAGACATTCGGGTGATCGCTAGTTTTTTAAGCAATAATCCGCCTAATCAGAGGGAAGAGAATCACAATGCCTTCACAAAGTGAAAAGGATTGGTCGCTGCTTCAATTCCATGGGCCCTGTCTTTAAATTTGCATACAATTAATTTTCGTACCATCATCCACTTTTCTTCTTTCTTTTTTTAATCAAATCCAAGAAAAGGTGATTTTTTTTTCTTTCAGGAAGCTGCCGGTGCATGTTTTTTATCACTTTTTTCTTGTTTCAATTTGTTTTCGATCTTGTGATTTTTGTTTCATTTTACTTAGTGTATCGACACTATTTCGTTTCCAAAACCAAACTCATCAGCAAAGGAATCGTATGTTCTTTTTTCTTCCCTACTCCTCCAGTTTTCTCGGTCTCCCCACAGCAACGGTATCGGTGGAATCTTATGATAAAAACCAGACGACGCCGAATACGTATAAGGGGATGGGGAGAAAACAAACATACATACTAAAAAAGGAAACAGTTTTGTATAGAATTCGAGTAATTTTGGATAACAGCGATGACGTCTTCTTGAGGTGTATATCTTTTCTGCCAAACTGATGATTCTGGTTAATTTAAAACCTTCTAGGAATAATACAACTTAACAAGAAATTATGACTTAAAATACTTTTTGTTGCAACAAATATTTCTTTACTTTTGTATTAACTGTTAAAATGTGCTTTAATGTAAATTCTTCTCAATTTTCAAACACCTTCATAGAAATAGGCCAATAAAATATTGGAAAACATGGCTTAGAACATAAAATGTCATGCAATTGATTTCATTAAAAATTTCGCAGACCTTTGTAAGAGCTTAGTAAAATGATATTGTATGGATAAATAAACTATGCTTTCAATTTCCTATTACATTTTTATGCAGAAGAGTAATTAAGTAAAAATCTCACAATAGAGCAAACATAATATTTGAGACGAAGTATTAAAAATTATAAAGGAATCCCAATAAAAATGTACCACTTGGCGCCGGATATCTGATTTTTTTTTAAAGTAAAGTTATCCTTAGATTTGGTTGAAAAGTTTACTGAATTTTATTTAAAGAATTTACAGACTTTACTTTTAGTGAGGGTAAGTTCGGTTGGATATAGATTGGACCATTGTGATCGGTAGTGCTTGCAGATTCAATTTCACTAAAGAGTCATCATGTGTGTAGGCCTAGGACACATGAATGTTTTTTAACTTACTCACGTTGTCTTTGTTTAGCATCGAACCGCCTTCATTATCTAACAGTGGTTTTCTCGTTTACCGTTTCTAAGATTTTTGGCAGGAAACACTTGAAATAACTTTTCCAATTTCCGTTTGGTACGACTATGACTGCCTTTCATATTTGTAATTTATTCAAAATAAACTAAAAAAAAATAACAATTTCTTTGGTTTTTTTCGTTTAGAGCATATGCGTTTAATTAGTTTTAGTTCACCAACTTCTTTTTGATGTTAAGAAAATTAACGTACCTCTGAAAAGTCATAGAAGAAAAAATGTAATCTTTTTCTGCTGCTATTAAAACTATTTTATATAAATATTGATTTATAATTTCATAGCGGTTATTTAGGTATTTAATTCAAAGAGATGCATTATATAGGAAAATACATAGCTTAGTGAAATACAATTTTTAGATCAAATTACATTCCAGAATTCTCAATATTACTTTTTAGAATTTTTAGCATTGTAGAACTTTACAAATCAATCATTTTGAGTATCTTTTAAATACGAAGTGAAATGAAATATGAAACAAAATTGTAAAATTTTATACAAAATAGTGTGTGATTCGGAGCAATAATAAATACACTGATCGTTTAAGATCCTGAAAAAATATGCGCCTATTTTGACATTCGTTTGACATATCTTCATGTGCAGGTTTTCGGAATTTTTTCTAAAATTTCTCTGATAAAGAAATACCTTTGATTAAAATCAAGTGCTGCCATGGAAACCAAATGCATGAAGGGAAAAAAAAAAAAAAAAAAAGGAGGCGGGAGGGTAAAAGGGAGTGAATTCAATTTTTTTTTTCAACAAGTGCGAAGCATTTGAAAAACTTTGCACCCTCAGTACAAAGATACATTTCCCCCCCTTTCTAGGCTGTGGAGCTCAGATTCAAAACCGTGGTGGGGGGAAAAACAGCCTCCCTCTCCCATGAGATCAGTTAAATTGACAGAACCAATGAAAGAAGTAATTTATACTAATTTCATGTGCTAATGGTTTTCTTTGGAATTTTAATCTTTTGACGTAAAGCGACCATGAATGCAAAATCTACAAGCAAATAGAAGATAATTCAATCTGTATTACACATTAGACTTTCAATACATTTTACCTGAGAGATCCAAAGAAAATCAGTGTTTTAAAAGCAAACAGACAAAAAGCTCGAAATTAAAAGGAATATATATATATATATATATATATATATATATATATATATATATATTTAAAAAATAAGGTAGAGATTTTTTAAATTATTTTATTTTTTCTGAAAGTCAGGTATGATAAAAAATTGATACTCACAAAATTATAACTTAGATTGTATACTGAGCATAATTATTTGCAAACATCGTGTGTCAAAAAGCGATTCAAATAATAAAAATATCTCAAATTAAAGGGCTTGTTGTATTTTTGACATTTGTGTAGAAAAAATCTTTATTTACTCTCACTGATGTATTAAAATCGCTCTCTTTTCTAGCATTGATGATGAAAAGTTGCTTTAAAGCTTCTACTTTTAAGGGCAAGAATTGTAAGATTATGAAAACTCTAAATTGATTACTCCGATGTGAATTGAAAGGAAAAGTTTTCAACAATAAAATATACACTCAGCAAAAGGAATGGGAATTGTATGCATTTTTATAATTTGTACAGTAACTTCTTTATGTAACTATTTTTTTTTTGTTATCGATTATTTTTTTGGCACACCAAATACAGATTTATTTTTATCAGAGGTAAGAATTATAGATGCATTCATAAAATAATCGATAGCTAAATTCTTAGTAGAAGTCGTCTTATGCTGTTTTTTAAACTTGCACCTAAATTCTTAGAAAACAAGTTATTCATGGCATATTTTCAGTCTGATAAAGAGTGGAACGACTTTTGTAATAAAAACATACAACGACATTATATAGATAACCCCGAACCACTGAAATCAGACTTCAGAATTCTTACGGTTGCACTCCTTAAAAGCTTTAAATGAAATTTCAGTTTATGCAATGATTTTTCTTATTCCTTGCCTAGGATTAGCTCTTATCATCTTATCTCAGTAACAGAAAATATGTTTCGTTTTTTAGCCAGCCTTCACATGTAGTTATCAAAAAGCGATTGTTTTTGCAATCATGTTTCCTTTCTAGCATAAATTGTTTACAGTGATAAAGGCAGGAAATAATAATAAAAATGAAAAAATTGGGAAGTCAAATATCAAAATACAACTCTCCAATTTTCTTTTATGAAGTGTATATATTTTCGCATCTATCGAATCAAAGAGCTTTGAAATTGTCATTAACTGTCATGAAATATTTGCAATTGCTAATATAATTGTTACAATCTGTTACAAATTGTTACAATTGTTTTGAAATGAATATCCCTATATTTAATTTTTTGGCCCTTTTATTGAAACCTTGATGTAAAATTTACCATTTGTTAAATAAGCTATTAAATAATCAATCTAATAATTTTGAAAGTAGGAAAATGAATAAAGGATTAATTCACATCGTCAAGAAGAAAGTTTTCATTGTTTTCAGAGCATTTCCCTTCTCCAAAAACGGATGTATAAATAACGCCAAGATATACTTGAAACAAAACATATATGCAAGTAAATAACAGGGAAATAGCCGTGGAAATGCTAGTGGTAACAGCCGACTTTGATCTGCTGTTGAGAAGGGCTAGATCTTTTTGCCGAATAGTTTTTAAAAATATAAAGTGTTGAACAACATGCAGGAATCTCAAGTAGAGAACTTCGTTCAAGTTAAATAATAACACCATCTCTGGTATTTCAGAAAGTGAACAATGGAAAGAAAACCAACAAACCAGGTTTGTTGCGTTTTTAATACGTTGTTTCAGTAATACTGAGCATTTCACATATTGCCCAAATATTGCGGTTATTTAGATGTTGCATGCTAAAAACTATACTAATGACCCAATCTAGACAAAAATTGTCTATTCGAAAGGCAGTAATTAACAAGAAAACCAAACACTGGAAGTATGCAAAACTAATACATTTAATTCAATAATCTATTAAAATGTGCTTATTATTTTAAGGAATAATACTTTACTTAAGAAGTTTACACTAAGAAAATATTGATCATCCAAGGTAAATAAAATTAATAATAAAAGAGGTTGCAAGCCAAATAAATAAACTGCAGCGAATATGAAACCTCTTGATTTTTAACGTTACCTTAAACTATGCAAGAATTAAATTATTATAATCGCTGTGTAAATAACCTTTCTGGTCATATTTATTTATAAAGCAATCGTAAAACTGAATCCAACTCAAAATTTTTTTATGATATTGTAACAAATAAAATAATAGCAAAAAGGAATAACTATGTATTTTGACAACTAAATTCATTCTGCTCTCCAACTTCACAAACAAGAGAAAGAGATGCTATTTCTCTGTACAATTGAACTTTGACAAACTGGATGAAATATTAAACAAATTTGCCTTAATAAATCATCGGAAATACAAGAAAAATTTAAGAAAAACCCTCATGTTGTTAACAAAAAGAAGAGAGAAACAATGAAAGAACAATTTGATGTTTTATCGGTTATCGAATATTTGAATGTAGATTTAAGTGCGAGACAACCATTCGGGGAAGAAAAGCTTATAAAAAATCATCCGCCACATTTATCATTTATCTAATGTTAACAAAATCGCTTCGATCATTTTTTTATATCTTATTATCATTTTTCATAAGTGTGAGCTGTTGTCAATATTGTGTGAAGTGTGTTAAGTACCACTACTTCTCTTTTCCCCATCTTGGAAAGATTTTTGTCAGTTCATATTTTATTCTGGAAAGAGTGGTGAAAAATGTATCGCTCAATTTGTTATCGTTGAGTATTTCTCAAGAAGGCGCTGCTGCTTTTTTTTTTTTTTTTTTTTTTTTTCCTTCAGTCGATTACTTAATACCCGATGGATAAAATGTGGTTGAAAACTTCTCAAACATTTATTAGAGGTTACGTTTGTTTGTGTTTGTTCATGAAGTAATGCTATAATTTAAAGTAGACTGAGTTTTATTCAAGAAATAAAAGAATATTTTAAATGCCTTTGAAAATATTCTACTTTTCACTTTTATTATTTAAGAGATTAAATAATTTTTGCGTTTTTGTCAATGAATTGCATTAAAAAAATAAACTAAGAATAGTATTCATAAAGCCTCATATATTTTTAGGTAAAGAATTTCAAAAGTTTTTATTAATACTAAAATTTGTTCGTTAAATTTTTGTAATATTAATAAAATTATTTTTTACATGTGTACAGTTTAAATAAGATAAGTTATTTATTAATCATGTACATAATTTTGCAGAATTTTTTATAGAATGTATAATATTCAAGCAAAAGCAAGTAGTCTTAATATAACTGTAAAAGCTTTAATTTGCTTAAAAAGAGGCGGGGGGGGGGGAGATAAATTTTAAAAAAGCCATCAAATCATTCTTTAACTAAATTAGTTGTGAAGCTACTGTATTTTGCTTTTAAAAAAAGCGAACGAATATTACACTCCAGCATTATTTACGGATATTGTTATTAATACGTGTCTATAAATTCAATATTAAATAGAACTGATGAAAATTTAAAGAAGATTAAAATTTTTCAGCATTTACTTAATATTAGCACGCAGTATCGCCTTAATGTAAACAAAACATTGATTTGATCCTGAGGAACTTTCCTGTGTTATTTTCTCTATCCGCTATGCCACTTAACGATACGCTTGCAATGTTTTCAAGATGTGTAATAACTCCTCACAGGACAGCACTTTAATAAAGTGAACTAGAAAAGCGCGTTGAAATATTCAAAATAAAACAATTCCGACGATGGAGTGTTCCGTTCCGATATATTTGCATAACACACCCTGGTTCCACGCACTGCTTCTAAATACATCATTTTACTACTTTCCATTTGTAATACAGTCTTCTCTTTCCTTCCCGTGTTTCTGTTTCATTAGTCAGAATTAATGGGAAAAGTGAAAATAACACAGTATCGAAAACAATGAAGGCTGAAGCGGAGGCGACAAGTAAGCTCTGACACACCGGTAGGAGACAACTAATTTATATGAGTTACACAATGGAACGCAGATGTCGAACCCAGTCAACAAATCAGCCATAAATGAGGGGAAATGTCGAAGCGATGAAAGCTTTATTCGTAGCTCATTGTCGGTGCATGAGGTTTGAAAGCATGTTTAATTTATACTCTTAATAACGGATAACTAGCGATTTGGTGTCACAATCCGTGCAGCAGTTTTTGCTTCTGGTTATTAAGATGTGGGAAAAATACAAAACAAAAACAGTTCGTTGTGGTGCAATTTTATAATGAGAAGTTATTTCCTAGGATAATTAAACGATGGGATATGCAATAATACTTTTTAAAGAGATTTTATTGAACTGAACTAAATTAATTCATTCATTGCCAAGGCTCGTTAAGGTTATTTATGGTTTGCGACAATCGGTTTAATCGTTGGAATAAGATTTACAAGATTAAACTGTGTCTCTTATAATTCTTATTAAGGAAAAAAAAAAAAAACAACAACAAAAAAACAGAATATTTGATTAAAAAAGATTGTCCAGTAAATAAGCTTGCACGCAGTAATTAGTATTTAAACAAAATGGCGAATGCAGAAGTTTCTAAAAAATAAAATTTAGCTTCACTTAGCTTTTTTAAATGTTTGGCTTAAAAAAAAACAGTTATTGAGATTAAATATATCGTTTAGGACATCGATAAATTTAATAGACGATTTGATGGGTGAGTTCACCATAGTACTCTCTATCATTTCTGATCAATTCGTTATGAATTCATTGATTCACTGATTTGTTATGATTCACCAATTTTCCGCTCTTTCTGCAAGTGAAATATTCACAAGAACAATTTTTTGAAATGCATTTAAATGAAAAAGCAAGAAGTATACATCATCTTCCTTTTACTTCTCCTAAAATATTTATATAATTTGGTTCATACTTAGGTTTTGTTTGTATAAAAAATTTTCGTCATATTTTTTGATGTCGTGTAGAAACAAAGTAAAGAAACGAGCGATTTCATTAAAAATAATTAGTCAATAAGAAGAATTCTTTTAATATTGCTTTTACTATAAAAAATACTATTTTTTAACCAAATATATAAGACGGACGAAATGAATAGAATAGTATAATTTAGTTATGGTTCAAAAAGCGCTTAGTTATGAAATAAATATGAGGCGGGAATACGAAGCAAAAAATATGTAAGAGTTTGTATTGTTTTCACAAGTTTCTTATTATTGAATTTATAAATATATCTTAAATGTTATTTTAAATTTAATAACAATTAATAGTTGAAATCAAAATGCTTACTC
Source organism: Argiope aurantia (assembly GCA_026543865.1). Classification (NCBI taxonomy): domain Eukaryota; kingdom Metazoa; phylum Arthropoda; class Arachnida; order Araneae; family Araneidae; genus Argiope; species Argiope aurantia. The sequence continues at coordinate 256,867 of JAPMOR010024236.1, read as the reverse complement.
AGAGCAGTCAAGTTTGCAACCTTTACTTGACTTGTGTGCTATTTTACCTGGTGGGTCTTATTGGCCCCTTTTACCTATTATTTACAATCTGATATTTCTGATATATTGATTTTATTTTGCTTCTATAGTATAATAACATTTATTAGAATGAGAATAAAATTCTAATAAGTCTAATTCCAATTCCAAGTACATAGACAGTCAGAATTATCAAGAAGTGTATTGGCAATGCGTGAAAATGAATATTATCAAAAAAGAAAATAAAACTTCTTGAAAATTATGTCTCAGAAATCGACCCTTTACCTATTTTTTTTTACCTACTATTATATTTTTTATTATTATTACTACCTATTATATAATTTACATCTTTTTTAGTTTTTTTTATTTTGTTTTTGAAAAAGAGCATTAAGTAAAAGCATGAAAAACTGACATAGGCAGAAATAATCAATGCTAATAATTGATCGCACATGCATTTTTCTGAGTGATTCTACGCACTGATATTTTTGAGCTATTAAATAGAGAAAAATTTTTATAATTAAAGAATTTATTGAAAAATGAAAATGAAAGTAGAAGCAACTTATTTCAACATAACATAAAATAAGAAAATTTGAAGTTGAGGTACACAAGTTGAAGAAATATAAAGTCCATTCAAATTTTTGAAATTTTAACAAATGTTTTTTTTTTTACTCCCCGTGAACACTAAGAATCTTCTTCCCTATGTCCAAAAACAAGTACATTTGTTTAGGCAAGTCAATAAAAGAAAAAAGTCAGAAGCACAATTTTAAATCATTTTCTACTTTTTTATAAATTCAGGGACATACAGCTAACTAAATTTAATTAAAATCTTCGAATTTTTGTATCAATATTTCCTAATAATGTGTGAAACGAACAAAACTAGATTTATTCTTTCTTTAATTGCATCCTTTTAATAATTACATTTCACATTGCTTATTAATGCTAGCTTTAGTCATAAACAATATTAAAAAAAATCACTTTATTAAAAAATCTAAGGAATTTAAATCCCGGCTCCTACATAAGTTTGCAGTTCTTTTCTTAGATATAATAATTAATTTGTTTAACATTACAGATAATGTCTCCTTTTCATTAAAAAAACAACCTTTTTAAAAAATTCTGAGGCTATTGTGCTTACTGTATTGTGTAGCTTAAATTTTTTATTCAAGATTACTCCTTTTCGTTAAGCAAGCACAATTTTTCTATTAATGTGGGGAGTTTGCTAAGAGAGTAAAAATTAAAAAAATTTTCTTTTCAGCATATTAGACAATTGAAACTGATCTTTTAATTATTGAAATATAATGCGTTCTGTTTATTTTATATATATATACCCTGATTTTCAATAAAAAAGAATTATTATAGTTCAAAAATAGTTACTATTCAATTGAATTTAAGTAGAGCTTTCACTTATTTGCTTCTATTCAGAATTAGTTTTAAAAAACTGAAGAGAAAGACATAAATATCCGCGAAACCTTCTCAGTGACATACTTACTAAGGCTAACAAAAGAAATTGTTTTCTTTTAATGAAACAATGAGCAAAGCGTGAGTAATGCTTTCTTGAACTTAGTTTGAATAATAGTTTTAGTATCAGGAATAATTTCCAAATTAGCATGCTCGAGTTAATCATTAACTAAGTTTGAAGGAAGCTTTAGTAAACTTAAATAAATTTCGAATAGTTTGATTACTAATTATTACAGACCAATTTATTACTATTCAGGTGAAAATACTTCCAAATGTTAAAATTACCTCTCCCCACAGGCCTATACTTTTCTGTATTTGTAATATAAAGATTTGTCAAAATATTTTAAAACTATATTATTATTATTTAAAATATGACTCCGTGAAACTTAAAATATGATTTTTGTTTTGCTAATTAATAAAGCTTCATTTTCAATATTGAAATATACTTAACTCTTGATTAGAAAGTAAAGAATACATTAAAAAAGTACATTGGAAAATAATAAAGTAGTTGAAGATTACCAAATTTTAAAGGACAAAAATTTATTACTTAGAAATATGTTCTTTAATAGATCAGGAAAAAGCAATCAAAAATTAGTATTTTGGAATTGCTGTGACAAAAAGATTATTTAGCTAACTTGCAACGCTACTAACAATTATTAGCTCATTATAGCAATTTATCATTTACAATAAACCTGTAAAATAAATATTAAAAAATTAATCAACAGTAACAAATAATCGTAATGGATTTTTTTTATTAATTTGCAAATATGCAAAAACAACAAACAACAATTTTTGTTATTCATTTGAAACACTAAAAATTATCTAAAATCTTTAGATTTCTTCTTTGAGATTTAAAATTTTGTGCGAATTTTCTAAATTTGGAAATATGAAACATAAATATTTTAAAGTGTTCCAAATTATGAATAAAATCTTGCCTTAATCCAATTAAACTTATTTGTATGAAAAACGAATAAAGTTGCATTGATTAACGACATAAATTGTCAGAATAACATCATTCGAATAAAGAAATTGACTAACAGTTCTCACTATCACAGTTATTCATTTGTAAATTATCTAACGACATCGCAGAATTTCGCAGTTATCAATATCATCAATAATATTCAGATGGAGAGATTAGTTCGACGCAAAATTCCGTACAACCCTTCTGTATGCCACTCATGAAATTGAAAGATTTATGAGAAGATAGAAAATTATTAAAAAAAACAGTAATCATTGTATTTAATTACACAAATATAAAATTCAATATTAGAGATTTTTGTACATAAAAATATTGGAGATTTTTGTAAAATATTGTACAAAAAATATTGGAGATTTTTGTATTTCAAATAATAACCAAACCCTTCTGTGTCCAATCCAGGAAGCTGACAGATTTACGAGAACGTTAGCGTCCACTACAAGAGCCATTCTGTTTTTAGGAGCAACATTAGCAACAGATTACTATCAGAGAACTTGTGACATTTAGATGGGTCAGCGAGGAAGATGACAAATATTACGCCACTCAAAAAGTCGCCGGAAGACACACCGTTGGAGATGAATACGAAGAGCATGACTGAAATAAACTTTATGAGCGGTGAACTCGACAGCACTTCTGAACATGGCTATAAAGTACACCGTGAGGGTGAACTAGATTACTTGGGTAGCCCCCAGTAGCATCCGTCGAGGACATACTTTATGAACGAGATCAGCTTTCAAGATAGGGACACTGCATACAGAGGCTACGCAATACAAGGCCGTATTCGCATGTTTCCCGTAAAAAATGGGTGACAGCAACCGTATATTATAGGAGTTTCCTTTATAAAAAATGGATGACAAAAGTCTCCTTTATAATAATTAGACTTCGTAGATCATCCCTAATTGAAAGATGGCGTTCGCTCAAATATTAGAGCATGTTGCTTTCACGCAGAAACCATTTCGTGGCTAGTGTTTTATAGGTAAGGCCCCTCGGAGAGGATTATGGACGGAATACAGAATTATATCCTCTATTTGGGAATTCTAAGGGACCTGTTCTCAGAGATTTATTAGTAGTTATCAACCTTTTTGGGTTCACGGCACTCGTATTCATCGGAACATGTGTGCGGTATTATTAGAAGAATTAGAAGCAGTTCTGATGACAAGAAGAAATAAATGAAGGGTAATTTCTTGAAAGGGTCCATAACTACATATGAGGTAAAAAGACTGACAGCCCAAAAATATGATTTAAGATAACGCCAAAAATGAAAAATGTCTATTTCTGAAGAGACCCTGGAAAAAAAAAAAAGCAAAATTGCGATTCGGGAGAAGTATTCGGTTTCAAGAATGCCATGGCAAACAATTTTGGTTAGTTATACAGAAATTGTTATGAAATTTGAGAGAATATATATATTATTTTAACGCTTATTTATATGTACAAATGTGGGCATACCCACGTACAGGAAATATTCAATGTTTTCGAAGTAAAAATTTAAGTGCAATGCCTTTTCAGTAGATTAGCAGAAAAATATTTTTCAAATGGGAATAAATAAAATTTAGCTCAGGAACTTTAGACTAACAAATTAGAAAGGGTATAATATGATAAATTATATTAGTAAGTTATTTTAATATTAATTATGTTATAAATTATATTACGTCATATTACTTTAAAAGACTTTAATTTATATATATATGTGTGTGTGTGTGTGTGTAGATTTTTGGAATTGAAGATCATTTATGTTAATTATTTTTTTAAAGCATTATGTCACATCATAAAATAATAATTTTGCTGTAATGTGAAATGTCTAGAAAATCAGTTCTGCCTTATGCTAAGAATATTTCGCTAAATCAAGGGTAATTTTGGATGGAATTATTTACATAAAAATCTAAAATGAAAGAAAAAAAAATAAATCGATTTATTCTTTTGTGTTTTAAATAAATTTAATTTTAAATTATAGCAAGTAGAAGCAAATTATTATTTTCCACATTATGCAACGGCTTTAGACTCTTAATTTCATTGTCTCCATTTGGGAAGAAATTTACGCAATGCCTCAAAGAAAAGCTGCACAAAAATGGCCCTTGGACTTAATTCAAGTCTGTTTTAAATAAGTATAGGGATGAGATTGTCCCTGTAGACATGCATGTAATACTGAGAGGAAGATAAGGACCCCACAAGTGGAAGATAGAGGCTGAAGTACGTGAAAATGATCTTTGGATTTTCTCCAAGTGAGTGAACGTTTCTAGAGAGAAGAGACTAAGTATCTTGAAGACGTTGCGAGCGGTTAAAATATCTATATTATATCGGCGCACGCATCAAATTTGAAAGGATGCATTAAAAAACAAGATACTCATCTTTATAAGTTTGAAGTGAACGAGAAAGTGTAAATATATTCAGAAAAATTGGAGTCTCATGTAAACATTTGAAATTTGTTTTTGAAAAGAGTTCTTGGCTTTGATTGGACAGAATTATTTTGGATTGTTTTCTGTAGTTATTTTTGTTTAATAATTACTTATCGAATTATTTATCCGTAATAATTCCATATTTAAGGATTAATTAATGAATGTGTTTCAACATTCATTATTAATCATTTTCGTAATGAATGCGTTTTCACGATCATTATAGTGACTTACGATAGTATAATAATTTATTCATCATTCACTAATTATATAGTTATTTTGGATATATATATAATGCGCCCTGAGAGCAACAGTAAAATTTTAGCTATTGACTAATGATTTATACTTTCTGAAAATAATTATATTTTGCTAGATTATTGCTATTAGGGAATACTGTTTATCAGTTGTCACTCATACAGTTATTTCGGATGTATGAAATTAACGAACGAACTCAAAGGATATTATCAATTGCTATTGCGAGCAGTGATTAGCATCTATATTTTTTAACAATTATTTTCTGTTATCAAAATAGGATTTAGTAAGACGAATTCTACATGGAGATCTGTAGTAGCATTTGATTCTTAACCCCATTTACAGGATTGAGACATATTTTTGAATCAGTCATTAAAATCTATTATTGTATCAGGTATAGCTCGAAATATTTATACCTTATAAAACAAATGCATAAAAATAAATAATTGGAGACATAAGCAAATAATTACGCTTTTGATGCACAGACACAATTAGATAATGAAAGGCAGAATTATCTTATAAATATTGTTGTTCTTGATTGAACTAAGTCAACAATACAGGAACTACTCTCATAAATAGAATATTAAATATAAATAGATTAAATCTGATCCACTTATAGATTATTTACATTTATTTGCTTTACTTGAGATATGATTAGATAAGTGCTGTTTAGAATATTCGATATTTATTATTATTATTATTGCTTTTCTATAAGCTAGATGTACAGGTTACGATATATAAACAATTTAATTTTTGCAAGTCACGACTCGCTGTATCGCTTGTGAGAAGTAAATAAAAAAAGTGAAATTTATTTGCGAATTATTGATTTACTCGAAACAAGAATATAACGACTCTTTGCTCCTCCCTTTTCCCATCTGGCGAAGCCCAACGAGATAATGCCCTGAAATTTTCTACTGTTTCATTTACTCTATGAGGAAAAACACACACTCTCTGAAGTGATTGATTTCTTCCGACTATAATCAGTTAGTTTCTAATCACATCACGTAATAGAAAAGACATACCAAAAAGAACACCATTAATATAGCTCGGACAACGCGATGCTTGCTAAAAGCTCCTTGGAAAAGCTGTTTGTAAGCGTTTCTTCACTAGAAATGAGAAATAAACAAATAATTAAAGAAATCCAATCGATGTCTAATTTTTATGCAAATGGTCTTGCTTGATTCTTAGTGTCACAACTGGATGTTACGCCACTTCCATAGTGTTATCACACACACGCGCAAAAAGAAAAAACACACACTTTTTTTCCCTCTAAGATTTGCCTATTAATTTCATACCCCCAAAATGGGGCAAGCTTCAAGTATTTCGTCATCAATAGGCACTTGCTCTTAAGCTGTCCGTTTTAACTGATAACGAATCACTTTAATGCTGTGGCTTATGAGGTGTGAAACGATTTTATGACGAAAACGGCAATCGTTTGAACTCATTCAATTAACTTCTGAGTCTTCACATTCGTTTGATTCGACGATGAGTGAGATTAGATTTCAGATTTCAAAGACTTATCAAATCTTTTGAAAACTTAGATGCTTTCTATTTATTTTTCTGCCTCCTCCTCTTCTCTCTTTGATTTAGTTTTTTTTTTTTTTTTTTTTTTTTTTTTACTCAACGGAAGCAATGCTATGTATGAAAAACTGCCTTTTGAAAAATAATTAATTCTATAAAATAATTGTCTTCTTTGGGGTTTGAATGAATGAATGAATATAAAAGCAAAACGTTTTGCTCTCGTTTGAGAGAAATTAGACTTTATTCAAAATTGAATCGAATGGTATTAAAAAATAGCAGATTTTATTCTGTAGAGAACTCGGCAAATTAAAATGTTATTAATCATAAATTGAAAAATGAATAATAACGCAATATAATTTTTAGTTACCCGCCTTAAAGCAATAAAATATATTAGTCATCGTTATTCTTTATTATTAAAAAGTCAATATAACCAAGTTAATAATAAAGACTTCAATCACAATAATATAAATATTGAAATTAATCGTTCATCTTCATCAGATAGATTCAAAGCCCAAATAAGCTTCATTTTGTTTTCATATAGGTTAATTTCAGAAAAAAAATCAACAAATTATTTTAAATTAAAATATTTGCTTAGGTCATCTGCAGGTTTAAGTCACTAAACAATGTTTTTTTCTTCTTTATTTTATTTAGGCAAATTTAATTACTTTAATTATAAGAATAGTGTTTCGTTCCAAATTTTTTCAGTATGCGCATACCTAGTATATCAATATTCGATTAGATAAACTGTTTTGTATAAAGATGCTTGATTGTTGACTATCATAGGTAAATGAAACCATAAATTACTTCTGGTTTCTTGCAACAATTTAAATGGAATGTAAAGTGGCACGTTTCCAACCCTAATAATAAAAGTAAATCCCCAATGCAAAGTAAATTCATTCTATTCAAGCATATACATTTAAATCGAAGCGTGGTTCCAAACACTTTTAACGCCAAACTAAATCACCCAGTTATTTTTTTTATACAACAGCAAACAGACGAAAATTTCAATGAAATGAAAAAGCCCATTGTTCAATTTCGTTTCTTTTGGGGCGCAAAACACTTAAATCTTTTCCAACCGCATTGGGTGGGGCGTAAGTAAAGTGCCAGGTTAGCTAAAAACAATCGTCTGAGTTGTCGCTCATTGTCTGTTTCCTCAGACAAAACTGTGTGCAGGGGACTGAAGAGTTTTCTCGCAATGTAATCCAGCCCGAAGCGCTGAGAATTCCGTTACACTTTCGGCACCTCTACAGCAAACAGGGGTGACTGACTCTTTTCTCCCCCACCCCTTCTCCCCCTGTATTGGTTTTAGGGATCAGAGCCGAGAGAAACCCGATCGTAGTCCCCGTCTTTTAAGTATTTTCTTCCTTAGATATTTTAGCAGCAGTATATATCTTGATCTCGTTCAAAAAAAAAAAAAGTCACTTGTTGTATATGGGGGAGGGGGGAGAAGTCTTTGAAAAAGCGTTCTGCACGATCAGTTATCTCTGTTATTTAGAAGAAAACTATTTGCCAAGCCAGGATTAGACATTATGTAAAACTAGCGACTGTTTTTTAAGCATTAAGGATGGGAGACCTCCACTGAAGAAACTGTAAGGGAAACAATATCATAAAAAATACGGTCTTCCAGGTAGTTAGGGGACCCGACGTAAAACAAGATAAGGAAGGGTATGGTGTAACGCCGAGGTGAACTGTTAGGGTCAGCTGCCTATAACGCAGTCTGCTAGGTGAACTGAAAGTATTAGTAAGAAATACTGTAACTAACGGCTATTAAGATTTGTTTAGAATAAATGATAGCAACGAATTTTTCCTATTTTTGCTAAGATGAGGGATGTTACCGTTTTATCTTTATATATTTTCCAAGTAAAATAATCAAACAATAGTAACAGTAATTACTAAGGACATGTTTTAGACTACTTTAACTTCTATAGTTACAACAGAAAAGAAAGAAAGAAAGAAAGAAAGAAAGAAAGAAAGAAATATTTATATATGTTATTATCATAATTTTAAAGTTTTTTTTATTCCATTCCTTTTTAGTTAATTACTTCGAATATTTTTCGAAAGGTTTTGACAGGATTTCAGAAACATAGAGAAGTGGAAAACAACGAAATCAGAAGTGAAAATTGAAAAAGACAAAATATTTTAACTTTTTTTTTATGATTTGAATAAGTATTTCGAATGAAACTTATATAAAAAAATGATATGCAAAGAAAATATAAGTAATTAACATTTTAATATATGAAAGTAATTAAGTTTACAGTAACACCAAAAAAATTAGGATTCCTTCCGAACAATTCTTATACGCTTAAGAAATACATAATTCAATTTGCACTGATGGAATTTTTTTTTAAATAGTAGTTGTAAGTACAGTCTATGCCAGCAAAGCGAAATATTTTTTTTTATACAATTGAATACATCTTATTATTAGCAGGTATGTTATCCAAAGTTGATATAATGTGAACTAAAACTAGAAACAATAATAGTAATTCTTACACAAAAAGTGATTCTGAAACATCACTGTGATTCCAATGCATTCATGTCAAAAAATTACTATACAATATTTAAATAATTTATTTATGTGTAAAAAAATTACATTCCCAATTTTTATTATCAGAAAAATTTTAAAAGATAAGTATAGTAATTGATGAACTAAAACACTGAATGATTAATTATATATGCATGATAAATTTTAAGTCAAGTTGCCTTTAAGTATAAGATGACCTTGAACTCCGTGAAGGTAGGTAACCCTGTTTTCTTGAGCAACAAGTGATGGCATTTTGCTTACGTCTTTCGTTTATTTTGCTTATCTGTTTCTACAATTGTTTACAGAAAGAGTACACTACTCTTGATATTCTTGGTAGATCCCTTTGATAAAGCTTATCGAAAAAAGTCCATAGACAAACGTCATCTGCCCAGTATAATTTATTTATTTATTTTTGGGACTTTTTTGGCATTTTTTGAAACCTTAGAAGATTGGAATTCAAGCATTAAGTTACTCATTTAAACCGTTTCCTAACGACTTATTATTGTTTACAATACATTTTTGGCTAAATTTAGGTGCCTTAAATAAATAAGGAATAATATTTACTTAATTTTAAAAGTCCTCGTTTTTTAAAAAAAGTTTTATAATCGTTATTATTTTAAAAAAACATTCAGTGAAATCAGAGCGATTTTAAAGATTTTTTTTTCATCATTTTGCGCATTGAAATTGGAATATGTATCAACGTATGACAGTGTTCTGAGCATAATTTTTTTCTCACTAATTAATCATCTATTTCATTTTTACTTTTCTTTGACTATTAACTAACGAAAATTAACAGTTTTTTTAATTTTTATTTTATATTTCATATTTCTTTTTATTAAAAAAACAACAACTAATATTTCGCCGATTCTCTGTAATTTTTTCAAAAATGAATCATTTTTAATTTCAATAAACATTAATCATTCATCAAAAAATCTGTTAAAACATTCCAGTTTGTAACAAGAAGCTATTATGAATTTAGTGAGGATATTAGCAATTTATGCAGAGTTATAAACATTTAACAAGTTATGATAAATCATAATTCGATAATCATATAGCAGAATTATTTAAAAGAATAATTTGGTCTATCGTTTAAAGTATAAAGAAGGATTTATATTATTTAATTAAAGCAAGCGCGGACAGATACTCATATTAAGTCGCATAAGATATCAAGAAGTGAATCTTTTACCACACGTTTTTCTCCCATCCTAGTTGAGGTTTTAAAAATAGAAACAAAGGAAAAGAAGCAGAGAGAAGGAAAAAAGATATTTTTAACTGTGCTCCTGCAATTAAAATTAATCTTAAGCGAAACATGCCGATTCAATGTCTTAACTTAAGCTTGGACAAAAAAAGAAAATCAATTTATCATTGAAGTTACTATTCGAAATGAGAAAAATTACTAACTTTCTGAAACATTTAAAAAAAAAAAAAAAACCTCGATGGTTAGCTGTTTTCACATAAACAAAGTGAAAAGGGGAAAAAAAGACCAAATAAGATTGCTTACATTAATAAATTATGAAGTCAATGTTCAACTAGACAATAAAATTAAATATAAAGGCACATATGTTAGATGATAAAACAAAAGAGCAAATAAAATTGCATCAATTTATGAATTATTGTTAGAAATAAGTCAGTACTTCGTTAATTTGATAAGATGATTAAATTAACTAACAATAAGATAAAAAAGCAACAAAAAAAAAGTTTGCTTATATTAATAAATTTTGAAGTCAATATTTAACTAGAAAGATTAACTAACTAACAGTTAGATGAAAAGCCGCATATTTCAGACGAGAAAACAAAAATAGAGAATATGATTCCGTATATTTATGAATAATTATTAGAACTAAGTCAGTATTTAATAAAATAATTAGATTAACTAACAAAAAAATAAAAAGACAAAAAAAAAAGAGCGAAAAAAATAACTTACATATAGAATTATATTATTAGAACTAAGTATTTAACTACACAATTAGATGAAAAGACAAGAAGAGCACATAAAATTGGTAAATTTATTATTAATTTTTATAGGAACTAAGTCGGTGTACTAGTACACTCACTGAAATAATATAAGTTCAATATCCATTATCAACTAAAGAATAATTAAAATTCTGTGACTAATTGAGATATGAATCTTAACCAGTACTGTCACTAATTCAGTGAAGTGAATGGTATTATTCAGACTCATATCGAAAAAAAAAAATAATAATAATTTAAAAAAATTCAAATTTTCTTTCTTGTGTATTATTAGGTGAGGTATCAAAAATTAAATAATGAGGGGTAAGTATTATTTATTCGGATCAATAAAGAGATCTCTTCTCCCATATAAATTTAAGAGTTTTAAAAAATCGAGTAATTTTAATATTTAAAATAATAGTTAAGACGCACCTGATACGCAAATACGAATATTTTTTTAATAAATCATCACAATCATTTCGTATTGAGCGAAAAGAAAATTTTTTAAACTAAAATATCAGCTTAAATTTTTTTTTTTTTGGTATTTTTAAAAACAGCCCTTTTGGGGTTTTCATTTATTTCATATTAATATAGACAAAAATTATTTTCTAAATAATGAATAATATAAAAAATTAATTTTTAAAACTGATCATTCGTTCTATCTAATTATAAATATTCAAAACTGAATAATTAAACTAAATTCGATGGAAAAAAAGAAAACAGATATTGAAACATATTAAGAAAATTCAAAGATTAATAGAACTAATTTGAATTAAGTAAAAACTAAATAAATAGATTCTATTGATAATGATTTACATTAAAAGAAATCAAATAATAATCTTTTCTAGAGTTTATGAAAATGTTAACAAGAATTCAGTTTATTTATTTACAATAGTTTTAACAAAAATAATCATATTTAAATTTTGAATGGTATATTTAATTATAATAAAACACCTCCGTTTTAATTTTATTTCTTTCATAACTATAAAATGACCAATTACTTTCATTCAATTTTTCAAAAATTTAATTTAGAATAATTAATATATTAAATTAGTAATAGGTAATAGTAAAAGTTAAGATTAATTCGTACTCGAATAACGAACGCTAGTAAAGTGTATTGTATGTTTGTATTATTATGTTTGAAATTTTTCTTGTAAAAAAGAAAAAGAAAAAAATATCACTCTAAAATGCCTAGTAACAAATAAAAGTTTTAAAAAGTTCAAAAGGCAACTCAAAATTTAACAAACATTAATTTTTTGGAAAAATTTTGTAAATCGAATTAAAAAAAAAAGAAGATATTTTTTTATATGATATTAAAAATTAACTTCCTTATCTTTCTAAAGTTAAGATTTTGAAATTTGACATGGAATTTCGCACCTATCTTAATTGCCTTCTTCAAGGCCAAAACAAGTGACGTTTCACTTTCACTGGGATTGAAACCACGTTGCTGAACTTCCGACACTAGTAAACGAATGCATAAAAAGAAGAACACGATTTAAATATGTACAAGAATGCATTCGGAATCTCCCATCAAATTCTTCATAAGATAAAGATACGTTTATAAGAGTAAAATCAGATTTGGCGTGATATCAAAGAAGTTGACGTTTCTTAAGCTTGACACCTAAATATAGACACTATCTGTCATTAGCGAGTTGCCTTCCCATAAATATAACAATAGAAGAACGATTTTTTTAAAAACTATATTTAAGAAGGCTAATTTTCGAAAGAAATTCTGAAAAAGATTTCATTTCATCTATAAATTCATGAGTAATGCGTTTAGGTAATGATTAAATAAAGGCAAACAGGTAATCAAGATATTAACCTGCGTTATACTGATCATTGTTAGTACTTGCGATTTAAATTAACCTGAATATATAGTTGTTTTTATAAAAGCACATAAGATTTAAAAAAAAAATATTTTAACAAAGCAGGTTGGTTATGAAGGTAAATTAACAGGCAAAAGGTAAAAGAAAATAATTAATCAATTAATAGAAAATTTAACATTTCCTTTTTACAGTAATGGAGTTTATTGCATGTAAAGGTGATAGCTATTACCTAATAAATATAAATAATAAAAAAAATAAAAAGCTTCACTATAGTATACTCATTCCAACTTCAACAACATACAATATAGAACCATGAGAAAAGAGAAACGCATAGATACTGAAAGGAGCATTATATTATTTTGACTAAAAGGAAAAAAGCTTCAGACGGATAGGGGTTTAATAAGTTCTAGCCACCCATTGAATAAAAATAGTTTGATTATATTGAATTTAATAATTATAGCTAACTAAGTGTGAACCTCAAAATTTCGTTTCCCGTAAACAAATTATCAAATCACAACAAATTAATGAAAGATTGGAACATGTAAGAGAAACATAAAACAGTAAACATGGATGATATTTATTTAAGTGTCATGAGACTAACCTAACACATTTTTGAGGTACCACCTCAAAGAAGGCTGTCTGTAATGTAAAAGGCGCAATTTTCTTTAAACATAAAACAATTATTAAAAAAATGTTTAATTCAATAAAATTATTTAAAAACTATACAACAACAAATATAAATCATAATTTGTTGCGCATCAGTATATGAAACATTCCAATCCTGAACCACATACCCACAAAAAGTAAACAAAAACTTTCAATGTAAGTTTAAAGACCTCAAAAATAAAATTTTAGGGGTGAAATTTTTTTAAAAAAATCTTTTTTTTCTCATTGACTTACCGTGTCGAGGTCCCTCAGTGACATGTAAGAAGTGTCGTTTCGAGTCAATTGCAAAGCGACATGGAGAATTCCAGCTGTTCCTTTTTTACTGATACAAGCAGGCCTTTCTCTGCAAACGACGGGAAATGTATATATCGCGCGAGGTCCCAATCGGACCCGTTGCTGCTCGCTTCTGCCACTGGTACCGTGCGATCCTCGAGCGCGCACTCTGATAACTCTCTTCCCATTGGCTACTGTGGGCCGGCCCAGTCTCTGACGTAAGCGCAATCATGTAGAGTGGCAAATGTGATTTATAGTTTGTGTGTGCGACGCTGAAGTTTTGAATATGTGCATCCACCAGTGGCGAAAAGGAGGGGAGGGGCTACTGGTCTGCCCCCCCTTCCCTCAAACTGTCATCATCTTTGTTTTGGATATCGCCCCGTTATTATTAGTACAAGTATTTCGTTTGCGGCCGCCTTTTTGCGCGCCTTTTCATTTTGAGGGAGCGCTTCTTTCATCAAATGAAGTTCTGGTGGGTTTCGGAAATAATTCAAAAAAATATATGTATAAAATAAAAGAAAGGATAAAATGACTGTGAACTCATATAAAAAAATATTTTTTTTCTTTTTTAAGCGTCGAAAGCAATCACTTTTATATTAAAAAAGTTCTTTAAGTTAAAGCAAAAAGTTTGGGTTGCAAATATATCATATTCTAGACACCACATATGATTTTTTATATTCGAGCGAGCATTGACATATGTGCCCTCCAATTCAGTTAAATTAAGGATGGGTTGTATATATAGATATATGAAAATGCTCTTTGTATTAATTAGAAATAAGTAGATTAATTAGATTAGAATTAATTAGAAATATTCGGTCCTTTGTATTTCTTTGATTTCTAATTATTCTTTGATTTCTTTGTATTATTTGATTTCTAAATCAATCATGGTAAAAGAATTATTTTTAGAAGTGATATATGACAAAGCATGTTTAAGTGCTATTATGACCTAAAGATTCATAATTTTTTCCCCATAATTTAAATACTCATTTTCTGAATTCCAAAACTGAAATGCACAATACTTAGCGATATAGTAAAGGCAACTCTTATCTAAATGAATGGAAAAGTCACATTATAAAAAAAACTCGAACTCTTATTTATATTTAGTCAGTTTTACTCTGAAAGATAATGAAAAAATTAACATTCTGTATAACTCTTTCAAATCAAAATTATTCATTGAAGCCATATCAAATTTCCCTTTGAAAAAGCTAATGGGATCTAAATGCTTTATTTCAATAATAATGATATTCCATGTAAAAAAAAATATTTGTGGAACAAATCTATAAAATACTCAGCGAGCAAATTGTGAATTCTTGAGGAAATTCTTTTGAAATTAATGAAATTACAGAAACAGACATATTCTCGAATACGGATGAAAACTTTGAACGTAAAGTAAATCAAATGGAACAGCATTAATTTCTCAGGAATTCCTTGGAATCGTTCATTTAAAATTTGAAAATCAAGAGAATATTTAATTGAACTGCATGAATAGAACATAAACCATTTATAAATAATATATATAATAATAGAATATAAATTATAATAACAGAATAGTTTATAAAATTAGAAGTGAAAGAATCTTCTGTTGAAGCTAAATT
The DNA here is from genome assembly GCA_026543865.1 of Argiope aurantia. NCBI lineage: Eukaryota > Metazoa > Arthropoda > Arachnida > Araneae > Araneidae > Argiope > Argiope aurantia. Next base: position 241,427 of record JAPMOR010024236.1, on the reverse strand, counting down.
CTACATTGTAAACTTTTCTTAAAAGTATTTTGTTAATAAAATATCGTACCAGCCAGTTTAAAATTACTTGATTCTTTTTAAAATTTGCTCCCCTCTCCCATAATGGGTAGGAGGGATAGTAAAAAGGGAAATTGCCCCCCCCCCCCGATAAATAAGTTAACATCAGACTTCAGTAATCCGTACTTTGAAATTTCTATGAAATTCGCTATGTTATTTTCTCCCGAATTTTTTTTTTTTTTTATCTAGATCACAAAATAGGTAAGTAAATAAAATAAGCGGCAAGTAGTAATCAATAAAAAGAAATTCAATACAATGTGATTACTTATAAAATTTGTATGTAATACTTTTAGTCAAAATGATTTCTCAAATACCGTGACTTATTTCGAAAAACTTGGGAAGTGGATGATAAAAGGCGCTGTGAAACTTTTTGCGATTCCTATGATATCTTCCTTTATAATACAAGCAATCATGCTGCAGAAAATATATCCGACTCATTAATCCCCTTTAGGATAAAATACTTTACTTTATTAAATATTTTAGGCTGAAATTATCGACATCCCTTCCAACTGAGTCAGTTATCAGATTCAATGACCAATTTCACTCACAATTTAGGTTTAATTTTTTAGTATTTGACAGGTAACGCAGAAGACGTTTTAAAATTTTTCAGTTCCAGAAGTTTGAAAATAAGAAAGAGAATGAAACATTAATCAATCAAAATTAAAAGAACAACAAATTCAGCATAGTTATATAATGAATTTTAATAACATTTTGCAATTCAAATTGATTTTTTTCTTTCATTTTTTCTCACAAATGCGGTGAAATCTGAAGGAAGAAGGCCCTTTTCGGTTTACACATCTTACAATGGAAGGATAATTCAATCTTTTAAATTTGAATTGAAATGATTTTTCCGAGAATTCAGTTAAAACCCCAGACAGGTTTAAATATTTTAACACAGAATTGGGGGAGAGAACGGTAGTTCTGACTTTGGAATTTTTGAGCAAAAGATTTGAAGAAGAAAAATCATTATATATCTGAAAAAATATTTCTTCATAATTACACGAATAAAAAGTTTGTTTTTTATTGCTTTCAGAAAATTTAATTTTCACTAGCAAAAAAGAAGAAAATTCCTATACTGCTTTTAAAGTTACAGCTGTTATATTTCATTCCAATATCACAAAATATTAAAATTTCTATCAAGCGATTATTTCGGTGTAAAAAATAAACCCACCAAATCATTTCAGATATTATTTTAAATTGACTTGAGCAAAGTGTACATTAAACTCACATTATCGCTCCATAGTTAATCAAGTAACAAACTCTGAAACTCTTCACGGATGAATGAAAAAATAATTCATTTTCGGATGCAGGGACAGCATTACGAATAACAGAGTTATTAAATATTCATTTTTCAACTACGCTGTATGAGCTCTTGATCCAGTCCGCTCACATACTGCATAAAATGCGTTGCGTATTTGAGGTTACAAACAAGGCAAATACATACATATATATATAAACATTTTTTCTCATGATTTTTTTTATAAAAGAGAAGGCATTTTTTTCCCTCTACTTGATGCATAAAGAAAAAATAAAATAATTTTTGCAATTTTAGTTTTTTTTATATGCGAAGAAAAACAAACAGTTATATTGTTAGCAAATGGTGAATTAACATGTTTAGAGTATTTTAATAAAGTTTACAAGTAGTGAGGTTTTTAAAAAAATTATTTTACTAATTGTGTGAGATACGCATAATTATCAATGTTCACTTATTTCACAATTCTTGATACTAACGTTTCAGCTTTATATGAAGGAAAATGCATTATGGCTCTAAACAGAAACACCTTTTGAATATCCGTTTCCTTAACATGTATTTCAGTGATCCTGAAAACTGATATTTCAGTCAGAGTTCAAAATTTCATTATCATATATATATATGGAAACATATGCTAAAAACATTGAGAGGAAGACAGAAAAAAAGGCAGCTTATTATTTTCCTTGGAAAATATTGCCAATCCTCTTCATAGAATAATACATAAATATTGTATTGAATCTCCAGCGAGTCGATGTCAAGATATATTCAATAATAGTTCTTTATTGTGCAGCTTCAATTGTGAAAGCCAAGAGCGTCGAGAACAACCTAAATACGAAATTCATATCTCCGTAACAGCAGCATAGCTTTTTCGGCATCACCTTCTTGTACATTTTTTCCCCTTTCTACATTTTGTTTATTTCCCCATCTCCAAACGGGAATTCAATACATGTCAAGAAGGATACAGGATACATGCTTGTTGAAGGATTTTCAGTGGTGATTTGGATCTATGCTGTGTATCCATATCCTTTCGAAACAAGTAATGTTACTGCTTTATGCTATAAAACGAATCACTCTCTCTCTCTTTTGGCGAAGTCATATTGCTTCGGTTCACATAATAACTTCCGAACTCTATGCGTAGAAACGAGTTGCCATTTTGGCTACTTGTTCTCATTTTAAAATTTTCCACCATCAAATGCCTTTTTTAAAAAGTCCTTACAGATAATTCCGTCGCAGAAACAACGAAACGAAAAACGAAAAAATACTTTTAAAAGCTCGATATAGTGAATATGTAAATTAAGATGGTATGGAAAAAAATTATAAAGACAAAATATGAAATATAAAGTAATTTTATCATGTATTGCTAAAAAATTAGTAATTCATGAAAATGCAGCATGTTTCGTTGGTTTGAAATGCTGAAAAAATAAGCTAATTTTCAAAATGGATTTGTACAGTTTGACTTTAGTTTCATAAAATGCATTCAAGCGACTTAATATATTTAAGGAGATACAAATAAGATAAACAAACAAATATCTATATGTGCAATAATATAATTAATGTGACGCATAGAAGAGAAAGTATAATAAAATGTGAAATTTGGTGTTCCTGAATTAAAGCACTGAAAGAATTATTAAGCATGATATAAATATTTAATTTAAATTATAGTCTTTTTTAATGGTACAATAAATCATTTTTGTACTATTAAAAAAACAACAACAACAACAACAACAAAAAAACGGAAATTTTGTTTACTTTTTTTGTGTAAAAATTTCAGTTTTCTCGAAAACGTTAAGCGTTTCCAGAAACGATGTTCCCTAAAAATTAGAGAATGAAATGAGGAATAAATCTGTTCAGTAATAAAAAATTCGTAGAGGATATTTGAAGATTTTACTTTCACTTATATTAATTTAAAATAATAATTACTAATAATTCACGCTATTAAGGAGGAGCTATATTGGCAAATTTAAAAAGAAATGCGTTTTAAAAATCGACTCTTGTCTGTAGTAGTTTTGCAACACATAAATTTCAGAAGTCCTTTCGTTTATTTAAAATTTGTCTCGAAAATTCACATTCGGTTGCACAAGTACAATTTTAGGTTCTCATCCCAGAAGCAGCGTTAAAAAATAATCAAATCAAACCACATACCAGAGACTGTTTATTGGCAGAAAAACCTGTAGCGTAAAAGAGTAGTCGACTAAAAGGTAGCTCATTTCAGTGAGACGGAACATTCACTAATCGTGTGATTACATTTTAACAAACAGTTGTGACAGCCTAGCTCTAATCGTTAGGCGTAATGATTAGTTTTTTTCCAAACATCCGTCGCATCGTACAATTTATTTTAATTTGTTGTGATCATCAGTCTCAGCAGTAAAAGGAAACAGCGAGCATGGAAAAAATAATTTGCCCTCCCCAGCAAATGGCTCGTACATTAGAAGTAGTTCATGTTTTCACGAGCAATTGAAATTGGTGGTTAGTATTTTCAGAAAACAACTCGAGCAAATAAAATAAATTTACGAAGAAATTAAATTTTAGCTCTTAAAATAAATAGAGCACTTAAATAATTATATAAACATTAGAAAATTATCATATTTTTTAAAATATGAGTTACGTATAAAATTTAAAATAGATAATTTTCCCTATCATTTTTTGTTGTTGTATGATGTAATTGGGAAGTATTTGTATATCTTGTAATTGGGAAGAATTTCACCAAATTTCGAACAAGCTGCAAGATACTTTATACCTTACGGAGTAGTAATGGTGTTGCTTTTGTGTCGTTAATGCTCCTCTGATAGACAGAAACTTGCTGTTGATCGATTACTTTTACGGGTAAGGAGAAAACGGTGTATCAAAGCAGAAGTTTTCAATTTTTTAGCGTTTGGAGTCCGATTTTTTAACCCAAAAGCTGCATAACCCGCTTTAGGTAGTTTGTGTGTGTGTGTGCTGTATTCTCTCGATATCCGAGGATAGGTTGTCCTATTATTATATTATAGCACAGGATTACATTAAACTACTATAGAGTTGCATGCACCTAATAATTCGTTTCGTTTCAAAAATCCTTAAACTTGTCTTCAAACGTTGCATATAAGTAATATTTATAATTCTGCAGTTGGATATGTAATTATTCCCTATGCAATAAATCTTGATGAATTTTGGAACTGTAAATACCTAATATTAGATACCTATACCTATAACAGCATGCATATGAGTTAATAATGGGGAGGGGGGGGGCTGTTTCTACTGCGGATTTTAATATATGTTAAAATCGAGGCCGTTCGAAATGAAAAAAAAAAAATATCCTTACTTTATGTTTCACAAAAAAATTTGTTCAGTTTGTCTTTAAATATGTAGATACTAGAAACTGTGTGAAGGTTGTTTCATGTCAGTCCTCATAACTTTGAAGTGAAGTCAAATGGTGAGGATGACACCTAAATCTATACTTCAGTCTCCAAACTTTTATGCTTTCCCGACGCAGGACATTTGACTTATTACGGTAGATTTGGCGTAACAGGTTTACATCATGCCTATTCTTTGGCAAAATCGGTTCTGGAACTTCAGATTTGCTGACCCTGAAGGTAGATACTGCCACCAAATGGATAAAAAAATGAAAGAATTAATATATTTAAATTATAAATAATTTATTCGATATATGTAGTTATTTTTAAAATCTATATTTTTATCAAGAGGAAATATACTTTCTTATTTTGATTTCAATTATTAGTCTTATCGAATATTTTTTCATGTTTTCACTTCCTATGGATTTATATTCACTACTCTAAAATATAATTACTTATTCGATTTTTGAAATCCTGCAACGATGTCAATATAGACTCTACGAAATATCGGGAGTTACAGACACGTGACCGTCGACATTTGTGCAAGATTCTTCATATATGTGAACTTGATTCAACTTAAATCTGCTGTCACGGATCAACCGTTCTCACGTTGGAGTCATCTAATTATGACTCCACGATTCATTTCAAAATGACTCCCATTTAGTTTCAGAGATGGACCTCTTTGCAATAAATCAATCAACCTCAAGTATAAAGGGCCATTTAGCTTCCTCAACAAAAGTGCTTTTCGATATTTTGTTGTGAATAGTCATATTTTTGCCATGATTGCGAAATGATAAAATTTTGCTACCTTTCAAAGAAATTATAAATGAAAACAATTCTCTGTCTTTTATAGCGTATCCTCATGTTACATATTCTATAGATTAATGTATTTACATCATTATTATACAGTAGCTGATTGAAATTTTTGATGCTATTGATCAGTTGCTTCTATTGAAGAAATTTAACAATGTAACAAATAAAAAATCTTAAAGATTATTATTCCATTTTCAAAAATGATAGTCTAAAATCAAACTTACTTGGGTGTTCTTCGTTGGAGTAATATTTTTGCTAACATTACTAAACATAAAAATTTATCTGCTTTTTTTAGGGGTGGGGGAAACGGTTAAAAAAATCATTTTATCTTTTTATTGAATACTATAAATGATATTGTATTCAGTCCTTTTTCATTTGCAGATTTTTTAAGCAATATCTCAGTTTCATGCAACTTTTGTTTCACTTTTTCATTTTAAGTATTTTCTGGCAAATGGTGGGTAATCTTTACCCTATTTTGAGGGTCGATGTAGTGTAGTGATAAGGTCTTTATTGTGAGAACGGAGAACTCGAAATTCGGAAGCTGATTCTCTCAATAACCAGTCGTGTATGCGAGGTTTATGTAGCCAAATAGGCGAAATATCCTCCCGTTGGTACTGTGTAGAAGTTTGGAGGGAGTATGTCAGCTCAGGTGTCATCCTCATTATCTGGTCACGGTCCAAAATTGCAGTATCCTCGCAAAACAGCCCTCGTGCCGAAAACATGCCACTTCCAAACGGGACGTTAACTAAACTAAACGTTATCCTTTTTCGATAGCGATGTTTTTCTTTCTCGCAATTATGAGGAAAATGCTGTAATATTTCATTAAAATATTAATAGAACAATCTTATAATAATATGCGACTACATTTACATGTTTTCAATGATATACAGTGATTAATATCATAAAGTAGGTTAATTTATTTAATTAAGATATTTCACTCGGGAGTTTTTACAGTGAATTAATGACTTGTTTAGAGATTTCTGAAATCTCGAGATACACCCTAATAAATGTCACCATTACCTAAAAATATATATTTAATAGTTGAGCTAGAAAAATAATTTGTTTTAATTGTTTGAAACAATTCTATATTTATTAAAGTCTATGTTTATAATAATTTGGATAATTACTCTATATTTTTACTCCTCTTTCTTTAAATTATCAAAGAGATTAACTACATTTGTAAAAATTATTCTGATAGGAAAATATCACCTAATTGATCGATATATGAAAAACGTCAATTTAAAATGCCAATCTTTTTAAACAGCTTGATTTAATTAAGTTATATATCTAGTTTGAAGTAACGTTAGACCTATTTTGAGAAGGACCTTATAATTCTCACCTGCTGTCGGTTGTCGAGGACGGCATCTGAGCTGGCACCCTCTTCAAATTTCCGCCCTCCTCTAGTGAGAAGGCATATGTCCTCAGCGGATTTAGAGTACAGCCTATCTGCTTAATTTGGTAGAGCTGAGTTCCAAATTTGGAATTCTCCATTCCCGAGATCTTTCAACCAGGACACTGCGGTCCCTCTAAACAGATTGAATTAAAACATGTTCACTTAAAAAAAATTTTTAAAGTCTCTTTGGGATTTAAAAAAAAAGGTTACTTTTAAAAATCAATTATGTAAATTCATCCTTATTATTATTATGAAGGATAGCCCAGGCTACAAAATCTAAGCCCTCGACTTAATGATGTACCAAATGATTAGTTTCATAATTCATATGACTAGTGATGATCAATCCAGGTAAAGTCTCGACACACATATATTCATTGTTTACTTTCTTAATTCAAATATTATTTATTGCTGTCAACTAAAAAAACCCTATGAGATTTGGAATTTACTTCTGGCACAAGTAACAATAAATTAATTTCCTAAAATATATCTTGGTGATAGTTTGTTATGTAGCTAACTTTATGAATCGTTTCAGAATATATAACAATTGTTTAGTTATAATAACGTCCCTTTTCAAAGTAGCAGGAATTTTATTTCCATGATATGAAGAAGGACACTTTCTACATTCAGTTAATTTATGTATATAAAAAAGGATAGTGAGTGAAATTCAACCAAACGTAATCATATTTGAAGATATTTGTGGTTGTATCGAGGGATAAGTTATCCCTTCCAACTCCTCTTCTCCCCCAAAAGAAATCGTTAAGGTGTTTTGTTAATACTGAATTAAATCTTTTTGTTTCAGTTTGGCCATAGTCTTCTTTGTGATGACGCCTGAAAATTGTGCTTGTTAATAACTATAGATTTTTCTTAGTAAACATGAATACTGTATGAGAAAAAGTGATTACCATCTTCCTCAGATTTATGAGGAGAGTAAAGTTTTCATCAGTATTCAGAATACTTCTCGTGTCGACGAGGAAGTGAATTTTATCTCAGCTGCCAAGAGCGGTAGGGAAAGAGTTACTCGAATCCACAAGGATGTCGGTTTCTCTTTGATGTGAACAGCAGTAGGGACATCACTTCTTGTGGATTGATGTGCACTAGTTTAGAGGTGTGGAAACAAAACTCGAGTGAATAAAGCGTTTATGCTAATAAATCTTTCTTGAAAGTCCGAAACAGGCAGTAAATTGCTTCATTATTATCGAAATTTTACGCGCTGAGTAGATATATGTTACTACTCGTGTATTTCACAAATGGTTCCATCGTTAGTAATAAAACGAATCTTGCTAGTATTTTTTTTTTCACACTAGCACATGATAACTACGGTTCTAACACTGCAATGCTTTAAATACTAATCCCTGTTTGAACAACCTATTTTCCTTTAATGCTATTAGAATGGACCCTAGAGGCGGCTAGTTAGTTCAAAAATTAGCAACGCTGCAAAAATATTTATCCTGAAAATGCATTTAAAAAAACTTTTTAACACTAAGTAGCCAAACATTTTAAACTTCACGACTAGCGATAATTGTTTTTTTTTACAAAGCATCGCTATATCTATTACATTCTTAAAATTTTTTTTTTTAATTTTCATGGTTTTATTTAAAAAAAATTTTTTTTTTGGGGGGGGGAAGTTGATGTGAACCATTCTCACCATCAACAGTTCTTGCGTTATCTTCATCATAAAGTAAACATATTGAACAAAATATTGCATTTTTTTATATTACAGATATATAATCAATAACGTTAAGAAGAAAAAAAATTATCTGTGAAATTTTCACTGCTAGCAGGCTTCCGTACTTGGAAACTTTTTAATAGTTTTCAAATCAGACGCAGTGTCAATTGTATGTTATATATTCAAGTTTTCGTTGGGTGAAAACTGAGAAAATAGAATTTTTTTTGAATATCTGAAACATCCAACTTTTATTACATGTAATAAATTGATAACAATTGATCCTTCTTTATAAAATTTCTCAGTAAAATAAAATTTTAGAAATTTTTTTATGTGCATCGCTTTTGAAGCGCAACTTCTAATAAAAGAAAAAGAATATTTTATAAATCAAGTATGTTTCCATCGAGGCAACAAGAAGCGAAACCGAAATTCATAAACAGGCCATTGAGAGTTTAGTTATATTAATGTCCCATTTTAAAGCAACACTTGGGTTATTTTGTGGCGGACCTCGTAAATATGAACCGCGGTCAGATGACGAAGACGACACCTGAGCTGCCACGTCCTTCCCCAAGCTTCTACACTACACCAGAGGGAGGGCGTTTGACCTCGACGGATTTAACGTACTCCATAATGGGTTACACGAACCTGAAACCTTACAGGTCCGAAACCGATACCTTACCTCCAGGCCACCTCGGCCCCAGCCATTGAGAGAAGGCAGGGGAAAGGGCTAAAAATTGAGAGAAAAAATGCAAACTTTGGATGGGAGTTAAAAAAAAAAATGCCTGCTTTTTCAAGTCGGGTCTGGTGGATTTGTAGCCCTTATATCTTTAAATTCGAAGAGACGGACGTCGGGTTTATTATTCAAATCGTTAATCAATTGTATGCGTTGTAAGTTTTCATGAGCTATTGGATTACTAGTTGTGATTTGTGCTTTTCTTGCTTGTTGATATACTTTTTTTTTGTCTTCTCTTCACGTTTTAAATGTCACCCTCCCTTTTTCATTAACCATCAGACCTTCTGCGATAAAGAAAGCACAAACCATTGAAAATCTCAGAGTGAAAAAGTTATTAAATTAGATGAAAAACGAAAATGCAACTTTAAAAAATAATTTCAGGGGTATTGCATCTCTGCAACCTTAATGGAGAACCACCATTTTATAATCCATTTTATGTACCTATTAATTCTTTCCACCCAAGAAACAATGCAAAAGATTTCCTCGAAAAGAAATCGCAACGGTTTAATGCAATCCTGTATAGATTCACTGATTAACATTCAATTTTATAGCTTTGCGAGTGTTTGGGCTGGAACTTCTAATTTTGAATAATTTCGACGATTCCGATTCGAACGATTCCTAAGTCGGCATTTCATTCTCCAAATTTCCAGCCTGAATCAACATCACCCTCAAAACCCTCAAAAACAAATTTAAAGTGCCTCAACCCCACATACACCGGCGGATTTTCAGTGGAATCGGATTCCTTATTCTCAATCCTCGGATTTCTAATTTGAAACTTTGCCATCAAGTTACCGAAATCTTCAAAGCGACATATATAAAAAGGCCCAGTAAAGGTATTAGATAATTATGGAATGCATGACAAGGATCACTTGTTTGTGATTTGGGAAGAATGAGTAAACTCGTAATCTGTACTACATCATTTCATGACGGAGATAGTTCAAGTACTTTCTGCGCTTTCATTAAAGATCTACATAAAATGCCGTATACATTTCCATATCATCGTTGTTCTGTCTTGAATGACATAAGTCATTTGTATTGTGATACAAATCACGCATACTATATCATGTAACAAGCCAGTTCAGATGTCGTTAATTATATGAAAACTCTTTGATAAATCCATTTGCATACTTCATCTGTTTTCTTCTGCAATTAAGAATTCGATGCTCACTGGCGCTGGTGTGGTGAGGAAGTTTTGAGAGAGAAGTGCCAGTTCAGGTGTCGTTCTCGTCATCTGATGGCGATTCATAATTACGTCCAAAAATAATCCTTGCTTTAAAATGGGACGTTAATATGACTGAACTAAACCAAACTAAACTGGATACTCACTGAATATCTAAGGAATGTTACTTACGTTTTTTAGACTTTGGTTGAGTATTGAAACCGGAAGAACACATATTAAGCATATGAAAAATTTCGCATATTGAGGTCCTAAACGTTAAATGTGTAATACTAAAAAAATAAAGAAAAACCTATAAAGTAGACTGAAACCTGATGCAAGAATTTATATTTCTCATACTATTATGTCAAGAAAAGAATATCAATAATACTTATAATCGTTTCCTATTTGGGAAAGAATTCACAAATGCGTTCATAACAATTATCCAGGAATAGAGAATGTGATGTAGTTATTGAACAAGAACGTTCGGTTTGGAACGACTCATAATATTTTTAATTAGGTTGTGATCGAAATCGGAACAATGATATTTTAATTCTACTATCAATAGATTTCAAAAAATTACTCTTGTACTAAATGAAGTGAAGTTATATTCACTTATGTTTTCTGTGAAATTCTTTTTTTTTTATATCAAACCTTCAAATAGGGACATTTTTAGGATGAAAGGGACTTTTTTAGGATAAAAGTCCCTAAAATTGAAGAAGCATTGTAAGAAAGCTTTAAAATTCTATCACATCTTCCTCGGCTCATTTTCTTTAATAGCTAATGTGGAATTAACAAAAACATTCCAGTGTTTGAGTGTAGCATTCACGAAATAGATACTATTTATATTACAACACAAATCAAGAGTGAAATTCTGTGTACAAGAAAAAAAAAGGGTTAAATTCTATTTATGATAATGATTCCGATAGAGATCCTTCTTTCTTTTTTTAGTCTTTGGAAGCTCATCAAGATGCAAGCTAACGTCGCATAGGCAAAATCAGCTACGATTTGAAATAAAGAAAATTTGCCAGCGTATCAAACCAGACTCTACGTACAATAACTATCCCGTAAGTCCTGATGTTCGTTCAGAAACGGGAATATTCTAATACTTAGGCAGGATTCCGGGAAGAGAATGGTTCAAAGTTATTTTGCAGTCGCTGCACGTTTGACTGGAAGGCAATTACGAGAATGACCCGAATCCCTGTGGCTTTGTAAAGTGAATTTCGGACCGAACTCATACAAGACAGCCATGGTGATATTATTAGAAAGCAGAAATATTTTGCTTCTCCTTTTCAAACACAGAGAGTTTAATTAGAGGTTTGAATTCGGTCGGGATTCCATCCTACTCGTAGGTGCATCCGAATGACTTGAGGGGCAAAATCTCATGATATAGGTTTCATGAGGTAGCCAGGACGTGCCCCCTTTTCCAATGGGTCCCCTGAGGAAACTCCGGCAGTTATGAATCACGACATAAAGGCACATTCATTCATTGGGGGGTGCGAAGCCCTGGTGCTTCTCTCATTATTGTAGGTTTCGCAGGTGCCACGCAGGGATTCGGAAAAAGTGAAATGTGTACTCAAGCAAAGCATTCAGCGTCTGGACTTACTTCGAACCGTGTTGTGCAAGAATGCATGGCCACGCGAGCTCCAAGTTTTTCATGATTTAACACATTATCTCTCTGCTGTTCGGAATATATTTAATTTAGGAAACAAACATGATTTGTGATTGCCTTTGGGAAGCTTTCTGATAGTTTTCATTTGATATTTTAAAGAAATTTTGCTTATTAATTCTGCAGGGAGTAGGCATTCTAATAGTGTTAACATTCTTGAGTGTTATCGAAAATTTAGATCTATAAAGCTCGAGTAACACCTATGATTAAGAACCAATTTATACATTCAGAAATGGGAGCATCTAAAAGAGGTTTTCACTTCTGTGTATTCAAAGCTTTTAGAATTTCAAAAAAGGCATGGTCTTCATGTGTATGGGAAATGTTTTATCATAATATATTTTATCAGCCACATTTTAGTTAGTTTTAATGGAAATTTTGACGAAAAATATATTTTCCAGTTAAAATTCCAATTGTCACAAGTACATTTTTATGTCTGTATAATTATATTGAGCTTTGGCACATCAAGTGTCACGTAACTCGTCTGTGGTTTATATATATTTATACTATTTCATCTATCCAATTAGATGACCCCTTCTCTACAACAGTTAAGAGATAGCCAAAATGGGGGCATATTATTGGATAGATGGTTCATATATCATGTATAAGTAGTGACAACGAAAATGTTTAACATTGAGATGATGTTAAAGTATAAATGCGTTTTATTGTGTTGAAGCTAACTTTGAGGTTGATTTTATCACTGTATCCGATTATGCCAATGCAATAATACTACAGTCACTCGATTGTAGTATTTGTTCCATTGGAATGAAATAACAACTTACAAAAATGGATGAAAAAGTTATGATGAGGTGTGACTTCACATTCCCAATCAAGTTTAGACCTTACTTCTGTGATGAGAAACATTGCGCCAGAAGATCTGATATGCTAAGAAAATGGTGCTACCACCATTAATTATGAGCGCTATCACTAATAGAAGTGACGCGACTAAGATTAAAATTTCTCTAATTTAGTCTCTGCAGCTTAGATATTGTCTTGATCACTCTATTTTTGTCACAGATGGAGCGTCATCTCACGTCTCGTTACCTGTTCAAACGTATCTGACCGCGAAGAAAAACTTTTCGAGCAATTGAATAATAAGCAAATAATTTCAGATGTTTTGGCTCTGAAATTATTTACAGAGGAAAGCTATAGTGAAAACTTTCTTTCTAAAAAGACGGAATTTCCGAGTATATTTCAACTATCCGCGCACATGAATTTGAATACTAGTGTTGAATTTGTTGTGCAGTGCATGCAATTTTTAGAGAAAAGTGGCTTGAGTGAAAAACGAAGTGAAAAAGCAAGTTGTATTTTCTTTCCACATGCACATTAATTTTTTGATTCAATTTTTATCATGATATTTTTAATTTAATAGGTTTACATTTTCCCTGAAAAGAAAAGTCGAGGAAGGTACTTTTGAGAAATAAACAACTTTTTTGACCAGAGGCCTCCCTCGGTCGAAATTTAAATTATTATGTTTTGTCCTTTTCTCTTCAAAAAATGAAGCCACATATTCAAGAAATATGCATACAAAATTTGTTTATGATCCAGCTAATAATTTTTGTTTAGCAGGTACTTAAATGTCTTCTGTTTAATTTCAATCCCTTTATAATACATACACGAAATAATTTTAAATGTTTTCTGTAAATTATAAGCATACAAATGAATTCTCTTTTTATTAATCATAATTTTACTATGCCTTTAACCTTCGCGCAAACACAAGCAATAAATTGGCAGAGTTTTATAGCAATCTGATGAACGTTAAGGCAGCGCATAAAATACGAGCAAACAAAAATTCAGTTTTATATATTAGATAATAAATATGTCCATTGAATCACAACTTTCTGAGAAAGAGGAATAAGACAAAATTTATGAGCTCAAATATTATTTTAAAAGTTTCTATAGCAAAAGAAGTAGCCCCAACTTTAATAATCTCAATTTAGCAACTATTCTGATGATTTATATTAATAAAAACGAGAATCTACACAGAGATTTTATATGGAGGTTCGAGTCGGTCTAATGATCCTATCGACAACATTATGTTTGATCATTTTTGGAATAAATCATTATGTCATAGATTTTTGGAGATTTTGTAAAACTATTAATAAATTTCCTACTTATCAAGATAATTACAATTAATAGCTATGAGTAGTTACAATAGTGGCCAGAATTGCGAAAATCTTTTGATAAAAGTGCATTTTGAAAATTTGAAGGCTCATAAATGCAGCAATATTTGTAGTAAGACCATAAAGTTATATATCATTTTAAAGATAATTTAACCAAGAATGTTAATACATTAGATTATGTTCAATTATAATTTTAAATTATAGTTAAATAACTACAAGAAGAAGACCCACCATAATTTCGTTATTATATTACAGTTTTTCTGATTCCAATGTAGCCAATGAACATGAACGCTTAGATCGTCAATAACGTGTTATCAGTACAATACAATCATTGATTGCAAAGTTTTGGAGTTGAGAGGAGGTGTCCTTTTTCAATAATTTTTGTGATCGTTATCAAATTGATAATAAAAGAAACAGCACAAAAAGTTGATGTGACACACAAAAAAACCTTGTAAAGTTTTGCTGTTGCATGAAGAAGACTATAGTTATAGTAAAATAAGAAAGAAAACTGGTGGAAATCTAAGTAAGGTGGTGTTTGGAAATTTTTGAAAAAGAATAAGGAAGCTCAGTTACTAGAAAACCAAATTTGTCGAGGCAGGGAAAGGTGTAAAACAATAGGTGATGATAGATAGTGTGCATGAGATAGAAGAAAATTATCTGAGAAAATACTAATTGCAAAGGCGCATTTTAATGTGAATGGCGGGGACAATCTAATCCAGATTGCAGAATCTTATCTAAATGTAAAAACTTCAAGAAAAAAGCCCTTTTTAAATTCGAAGCAAATTTTGAAAAAGATTAAATAGGGCAAAACCCATGCTAACTGAAGAACAGAATAGTGTGATTAGGAGTGATGAGAGTGATCTCACTATTAGGTAGATATGGCATAAAATACAGAAGGAGAAGAATAGGAAATGATTTTTAGCCTAATTGCCATACACTTACTATTAAATACCCAGTTAATATTATGATCTAAGGTTTAATAACCTCAAAAGACTTTGGAAGAATTTGTGTTCTTAATGGGAATATAAATATCCAAAAATATATTACGGAAATACTATTTGCTAAATTGCTGTATTCCGCATGTGATACTTTCCTAGAAAACGAAGAATTTATATTTCAGCAGGTTTTAGCTCCATGTCATGTTACCACTATACATAAAAACAGCAATCAAGACAATCAGATTTCACTACTGGATTGGTCTGGGTATAGCTAAATCTTAACCCAATCGGCAATCTATGGAGACGGTTAAAGAAACTTGTTGCACAGAAGCAACGCAAAATAAAACCCAAATAATTAAAGTAATAATTCAACCATGGTGTAATATTAAAGTGGCTGAGGAACTAAAAGTATTGGTAATGGTACCATGGGATAGCGTTGTATGGCGCAACCGATGCTAAAGGTTACTCAACTATTGACTACTATAACTGAGAATTTTAACATATGTCATTATTCATGTTTCTTTTTTCTTCTTTATTATTGCTGTTCCAATACAATTATCGGCCTGAAATTATTTTATAAAGCTCTTGATTAAATTATCTTAAAATGATATATAACTTTAAGGTATTTCTCTTAATAAAATTGCTGTTGAGAGCTGTCAAATCTCAAAATTGTTTATGCAATTTTAGCCATTACAGTATATTAATATATCAGATGTAAATAATCATGGAGAGTTCAAAGCTAAGTTAAGCAATGGTAAACACTATATCGTCCCTTTTATACAAAAATGGCGTTTTGTAATTCATCGTGGGAATTTTTTCGACTATATATATTCTAGCATTGAAAAGCTGCCTTATTTACGGATGGTTAATGATCTACGAAGAATCGTGTCTATTTTTAATTAGATTCGAAGACTATTTTTTAATCGAACGCTTGTGATGTTTTATTTTATGTCATGGCAATGTTACGAAGGGTTATACAGAGTTCAAAGAAAATAAATAAAGGAGGCTTCAGTTACTTATAAAAAATTATTCAACAAAACTGCAAAATCATGATTTCTAATAATTTATCATGGCAGAAAATCTACTTAGGTATTAATGAATAATTGGACGTATTGATTGGACGAATGATATATATGCGGATAGAATGTTTTATATATGTAATGTTAATTCTTTGCTTGATTATTCAGTAATATATATATTTATATCCTCGTTTTTAAGATTAATTATTTTCTAACTAATTAAATTTAAACTTAAAAATCACTTATGAGTTACGTGGTATTTCGATTTTCCAATGCTAATTCAAGTAGTAATTTATGTAAATTTAATTGCCCACCGTAGGACTACATTATCACATTAAAACCACGCATTCAAAATAAATGCCTTCTCAGCTAAAATTCAGTAAATTTCTCTTCTCAAAGTTATGTAAATTCTTAATTCATTCTTACAATTTTCGGTGTTTAACATTGGTGTTGAGAGGACGCTACTTTGATTCCTTGTCACGGATTAAACAAATAAATTTAAAATAATCGAAAAATTAACATTTTAACCAATAATGTAGAAAAAGGGGGAGGAGGGAATAAAACCGTGGTTTAAAAGCACTTCTCTCCTTATTTTCCAAATGAAGATTTCATATATGTATACATATCGCTTCATATACTTCCTTCATTGTAACAGATATTGACTTTCCCAATTCGTTACCTTGGCAAAGGTATTAAAAGCTTTCCGTAAGGAGATTTATAGAAGTTAATCCGTTTTCTCTGTGGATGGAATCTATTTAGCCAATGGCGGAACAAAAATGTATGATAAATAAGAAAATAAAAATACGATTTCGTCTCTTACATTGCAAGTTCTTCTTTTCGTCTACTCAATGTATAATTATGAAAATATTTCATTGTATCGATCCTCTTTAGGTGGGTCAGGATAAAACGGCTTCTCGCTAGTGTGGTTCAGAAGTGTGGAGACGGGTGGTAGCTTAAGTATCATTATCATCCCCGTAACATCCATCATTTAAATTAATTCTCCAACTACATATTCCTTGATTCCCATGCATTGAGTATTTTTTTTTTTTTTTGCTACACTCTATGATTTTTGTGGATTATCGTGTTTATCTCTCACTATTATTACTATATCTATCCTTTATTATAATTTTTAGTTTTGATAGAAATATAAAAATTTGGTTTAAAGGCCATCAAAGTTCATACATCAAGATCAAGTATCATCCGTCTAATTCAAAGTGTTTTTTAGTAATCATGTTTATAGACGGACCGGAGTTCAAAAATGTGTTTTTCGGACTCAAGGTGGTCTGAAAGTAGAAATCCGTCAAAATCTGGCTTCCGAAATTTTGCGATATTTTCTCTTTCTATACTGCATAAATGAGAAAGTAAAAAAAAAAAATCACGATTACATTTTCTTATAATTAAACATATATATTAATGAAACTTCAAACGCATCCATGGTTTTGCCAGTTCTTCGCTGTTTGATGACAATTTTAATATTCTGAAAGAAACCAGATATTTCAAACAATTCTCTCAATGATAAGAATAAAATTAAAAAAAAAAAAAGAACTTCTCCGGTTTAAAGCTTTTACTTTCTTTTATTGATGAAGTGGTTTTGGGCAGAGTCCAAAACAATTAAGGGGAAAAAAAGTGTAGAATTATATTGCGAACTTCCTCTTAGTAACCTCCCCCCCCCCTTAATTCATGTAGAGTATATTATGTAAATCTTTCATTGGAATGTGCTTAACTGAGATAGTCTTCTTGGCGCCATCCACAGAAGGAGAGGAGTTATTGGTCGACCTACACAGGCAGAAGAGATAATTTATCTAAAAGAATATAAATTTTATTGGCTGTGTTAGACGACTACGCCAGAGATTTTCAAATCGCTGACAGAGGAGAACAACTGGGGGAGAAACAAAGTAACAACTCCTCGACATCTTGGACTGTCAAATGGCTCAAAGGGACTTTTTTTTTCGGTGGAAATAATTTCTAGGATTTTGGATATCACTTCTTTCTGTATTTTGATAAATTCAGATGTATGTGGCAGATTTATAATCCCTCTTTGGACTTTTCAATCATGAAATTGCCATGATTGATTTCAAAATAAAACATAAACAATTACTTAACTCAAAATAAAAAAAATAAATAAATAAAAAGCATTTTTCCAGTTGTGACATTTCCTGAAATTTATCCCATTCGCATGAATTAGAAGACTGTATCTTTTAATTAATATGCTTCATATTTTATTTATTTCATCTCAATTCTTAAAAATAACAGAACATCAGAAATGAATTGATTAAAAGCATTTCGAATAATTTCATTCATTGACGTAATGCGTCTAGACTTCCAAGATTTTAATTTTTAGAAATAACTTTTTCATGCAATTCACGATTTCCTAATAAGTCTTGTTATATTCCACCCATTTTCAATTATTCATTGAGGTTTTGAAATAAGGTGTTGAGTAATTCAGAGAAAACTGTAATTATCTATTCAATGCAAACTTTGGAATTAAATTTTATACAAAAATCTGAAACATTTATTTTCAAAAATTACAGTAATTGAAATTTATCTTTTTTGTACGCATTAGGAAACTAATGCTCGAAAACTGAAAAGACCAATTTTTTTTTAATTCTAGTATATTACTTCATAAAAATTAATACACAATACAAAAGAATTTATTAAAAAGGAATATAATAATTACTTTCAGTGAATGTAATTTCCAGATATCGTAATATCTGCTCTTTGGATACGATTTATCTCAGATTGCAACTTTTTTCTAATAAATTTTATAATGTTTCTTCCACTTCCTATCTGAATTTTTAAAATCAAATTATTGACAATTCATAGAAAACTGACTGAGTCAGATTCACTAGAAAAGGTTTAAAATTTATTTTTTATAAAATTTCAAACTTTTATTTTCGAAATGTTACATTCACGAAATGTTACACACACACACACACACACACACACACACACACACACACACACACACACACACACATATATATATATATATATATATAATATACGTATATATACGTATTATGAGATCAGATGTTGTCTATGTCATCTGATCTCGAGTTAAAATTACGAAACCAATCTCAAAATAATCTTCATGCAATTTCAAAGTGAAATGTTAATCTAATTGCATTTTAACATCGATCAGTATGTAGATTGAATAAAATGCTTAATTATTTGTTATAATTTATTGTTACTTATTCTGTATACGCACAATTCATAAATAACTTTCCAATTTATGCATCATTTTTGTTGGTGTTTAATGTCATCATTTGTTTAAACATTGCGCGCTATTCTCTGCTTAATTTGTATTTACTCTTCATTTCCATCTGCTGTCCTTGAAAATGTAAAATAATTTTTGTTCCGATCTGATGTTGATGATGAATTGCTTGAACAGCAGAGCAGGGTTTTTGTAGTTTCAATATCATTTTGAAAATGGATGTTGAGAACTGAACTACAGTATAGATCAGTAAGATCGGGATGGAACTTGCCGTCTGTTCTCGAGTTGATTTCTGTGGCAAAGAATTTAGATAAATATTTGAGAGAAGAAACTAATGATTAAGAAAGTGAACTATAAGAAGAAAATACTTGCTGCGTTATTTTTAAGAAACTGAAATCTATGTTCTTAATGGATGGAATTAACAACAGAGTCAAGTCAATAACAAAGCACCTTGCTACATTGAAAAAGAAGTTGGAAGCATCCAGCCAAGAACATCTTAATGAAATTAGCATTGTAAAAAGCAATCATGAGTATAAACGCTTTTATTTTGAGACCATTGGCATCCGAATATGACTTCGAAATGTTATTGAAAATCAGTCTTCGGAAAATATTTTTCTGTAAGTCGTTGTTAGCTGACTGTTAGGTGCGGAAGGATTGCTAAACAGCCGGCGGGTGTCTGAAACGAAAGCCATGAGAAATAAATCATCAAAGAATGTTGCATTTTCATTAAATTAACGAACTGTAGTCTGTTTCAAATGATGTAAAAAGTAAATATCGCAAGATGTTTATGAAAATACTAAGGTTCATTAAGTATCATTATCAATGTGATAAGTCTGAATATAAAAAATAAAATTTCAGGAATTTTCCCCCTAAGAATGCGCCTATTAAAAAAGCAGAAAGAGTTATCTTTGTTGTTAATGTTAAGAAATGCATTGTGTACTCGTGTTCATTGCGTACATCAGGAAAGTAGGCAATTAGAAAGCTTATCTATTAGTGATTCCTTTTGTATACACAGCAAGCAGTCAGGATAAGAGAACTTCAAAAGAGTGTATTCTTATATTCGAATAATTCATTCAGATTTATTTTGGCCTTTTGAACTAGCAAGTAAACGTAAGGTTCTTACTTGGGCTGATTATTATTCTCCATCTATTAAATACCTCAATTAAAAATAAAGTGATACTGTTGGGAGTTCTTTTAATTTCTAAAATTAAATGATATTTCCAAAAGAATTTGATGTAATTTTGAGAAAGAGTATAAGTTAGATAACTTATAAAAAGTTTAAAAGTGCAAGTATTGAAGTTGATAGATGTTCACCATATATTCCTGAGTTAAACTGATTTCAGAAAGAATTAACGGTGCAATTTTGATAAAACCGTGCTGCATTGTACTATTCCAAATTACTTAAAAACTATTGGGAGCTACTTTCTTGCATGACAAAATTCCAAATATTGTCTCAACGATTATACTATTTACGAATTCAAATATTCCGAAATTGAGTAAAATGAGAATTTTTGGTTATGATTTCTATGTTGAAGTTGCAGGTATTCAAAAGAAGAAATTAGATACAAAATCAAACGTTCGTTTCGATTAAAAGAAAATAATAGTTACGATCATTAATAAATGGACTCTAAATTATAAAAAGCACTATGACGCTTATGATTTAGGGGAAGGTAAAGAATTAAAAAAGAATCTGAAATTGATATGAAACCTGAAGAAACTGGGATAGAGAAAACATCACAAGCTTTGTGAATTAAGAAGAAATCTAAGAGAAAGAAACTCTCCTGTGAGATAGTCGTTTAACGAAGCTTTATTTGATACACATAAAAATTTAATTTATAGAGATATTAAATTTCTCCCGAAAGAAGAATAGGTTAATTGGAAGAATGTCATGGATAAAGAAATGTTTCCATGGAAACAAAGTTTGGAATTTATTTGAGTTACCTGTAAAGAAAAAACATCGGATTACCTTCAAATTACAATTTTTAAAAGAAAAAGAGATGGGAAAATATAAGACCAAATAGACTTCCTGAAACTTTTTATTCAGTTGCTAAATACACTCCAAGATAGTGGTTTCACAAATCCCAACTGTTTATAAATAAACTGAAATTTAAGCAGTCTTTTTTTTTATTTATGTAGTTTCATTCGAAAAGAAAAAGGTAACCAAGTTAATCACTTGCTTATATGTTGACGATTTATTGATAGCTGGGTCTGACACATTTGAAGAGAAAACTGACAGTAATATTTTGCGAAATAAATTGCAGGTATCTAAATCTGAAACTTGCTACTGAATTATTATGAATACGACTTGTGTTTTCGCCAACAGAACTGTGATTTGATCAACAGGATAATGCTCTTGAAAGTGCTAAATTTGTTCAATAAAAGTGAATGTTTGCAAATCGTGAGTTGTTTGAGCGACCTTTTCTTGAATTAGTAGGTTCATTACCTATGTGTGTATGTTCGTTACCTCTGCCTATGCAAACTGACCTGTGTCATAAGTTCGAAATTCATTTCAAAATAACCTACATTCAGTTTTATATATTAAATTGAATTTTGATGAATGTCTTAAATTCAATTTTTTCCTCATATTGACGAATTCGCGAACTTAATGCTTATCTATTCAAGTACATGATCAATCTGAATTTAATTGAAACTTTGGTTGGTAACTACGAAAGAGTGAAAAATTTTAATACTCTGTTGTAATATTTTTTAAAAAGAAGCTTTCATCTTACTGACTTGTAAACTGATTACTTTCACGCCTTTCTGATGGATCTTTTTTCATCCTCCTACTAATCAGAATAGAAATTGCTCCCATTTTTATTAGAAAAATATTGTTGCTGCTATTTTTTTTAACAATAATAAAATTGTGTATTCACTATCTATGAATAGTAGAGTTTTTGTCACAGTTATCAAATATTCATTATCTTATTGAATTGATTAATCAGTATATGTAATCAATAAGTTAAATTTCAGAAACTTCCTAGGTGATTTTTCCATTTTATTCCCTTTAATTTTAATGCTTAAAGTTCTTTATTATATTATTTTAAAATAAGATGATATGAAGATTATCATATTATTTTAGAATACGATATTTTTATGGAGGTCATAAAATCGACTCTTGTTAAGCTAAAAAAGACCAATATTCACCTGTTTTTATAGACTAGAATGTTCTTAATTAACTAATTACTTAATTTGGCTTTCCGTTAAAATTTAGAAAGATACCCTAATAATGAAAATTGATAAACGGAATAAATAAAACAGTTTTAAGGTGTTCTTTTGAAAAAGGAGACCAAAGCAGTGGAATGTTTTAAATTTATTCATGTGACTTGAAATTTGTTTATTTAATTACTAGCAGCCTTTGGTAACCAGCCGGTTCGCCAGTCTTAACGTTCGTTTAAATTTTAATAATTAAATATTTTACGGAATTCCTACTTTAATAGATTCTTCATCAAAATATTTTAAAACTTCAAATTTTGACAGTCATATAATTTACTCATAATTATATAAAAGGCCTTCAGTCATAACGTAATATGTATCTCTCTAATTTTCTGTTAGCTCCCGTAAAATTTATGCTTTCAGTTAAAGTGGAAAGAATTAATCTGCAATTAATATAATAATATTTTTTACTGAAACAAAGCATTTTTTTATAATATGATTACTGAAAACAGAGTCACTGAGCGTTTAAACTTTATGGGCTCTAAAGAATATCTTTCTTAATTTATGTTCAAGAATTTGTCAACAAAATTTTCTCAGATTCATCATGAGCAGATCGATTAATTAATTATGTTTAGTTTTAAATGCATCAAACACTAAGAAAATAAAATGAATCGTTTAAAATAATTGGTCGAAAACAGGTTTAAAAACTACTTAAAAAACGATGTACTTAAAACTATAAACATATACAAAAAATATATAACTAACATAAATACAATTTAATTACAAAAGCATACAACTGACCTAAAAATAATTGGAATCAAATCATCCGCATCTGTTGATCAACAATCAGAACATAATGCGCATGCGTGAATTTTCAACTCGTTATGGTAACGCAAATGCGTGAATTTTTCTACGCTAGTTGGGGTAACGCTATGCAGATTAGAAATTTTTAATTTCCTTTATTCTGCTTTATTTTAATTCAAAAGTACTTCAAAATGAATCTGAAAGATCTATTAATTAACTGTTTAATTTTAAACGCATCAAACATTAAGAAAATAAACAGAAGCGTTTGAAATAATCGGCCGAAAATTCTTAACCCTAGCCTCATTAACGTGGGGAAAAAAAAAACTGAAGCCGTAGAAGATTTTTTTTGCGGGAAAGTTATTTTTTAATTAATAATTAAAATTCTAATTAAAAATTCAAAAAAAGGGACCCTAGGTGCACATTCCCGACCTCCAAGGTATACATGTACGAAATTTGGTAGCTGTAGGTCAAACGGTCTGTTTAGCGCCAACACACACACATTGAGCTTTGTATAAGTGTAGATAAACATATGTCAAATGGTATGAAATTAGATGATTTTTTTCATTTGATTCTTTTTATTGAAATGGCATCAGATATATATATTTTTTATTCTTATAAAACGGAAAAATACCAGAATGCTTAAACAACATTCTGTTTTTGTCTTTCTTTTAGACCGATGAAGGCAAAAGTTGAAGGAAAAATATTTTTTTAATAATTTTTGCTTAATTTTAGACAAGGAGTATCAAATTTCCTAATTAAAAGTTCGTTTTATCCTGAGGACTTCCTTGTTAATTGAGTCCTTTTGGAAAACAGCACATAGATATAATAAAAAAGAATCTTAGAAAAATAATCAAATCTTCTTGGAAATTCACGAATTTTTACTTTCTCGTGCATGATGTACATAAAGAGAAAGTAATATTTTAATAATTTAACTCGAGATTTTGATGGTTCTTCATATTTCAGATCTCTCCGAGTCCGAAATGAACATCTTTGAATCATGTATGTCTGCCTGTCTGTGAATTCGACAAATAAAAAGCGATTTGGAATAGACAGAAGAAATTTAATTTCGGGACTTTACATCAAATTTTGAACAAAATCCATTTACAAGAAATTAGCCATTCTTCCTGTATAAGTGAATATAATAACTGTAAAAAGAGTTATGTGATTAGAATTTAGCACACAGTTTTAGAATATAAAGTGCAGATGTGTGACAAACTTGTCGAGGGGTTGATCGTCAGTAGTTTTATGCATTCTCACAAATGTAAACACAATGACTCAGAAAACGTAACGACTTAGAAAAATGAAATTCGGTGTGATTTTATAATAAAAACTGTGGTTTTATGTCGAATTTTGTTTCAATCGACCAAAATGCATACTCGGTTTTCATTACAATACCGCGAAGAACAAAACGCTCATGCTTGAGAGTGAAAATAAAAATTTATACGCTTATATCATTCACGGGTTATAGAAATTGGGAAACTTGCAAGATTCTCAATTTTTTCACAAGAGAGAGAAGGGGAGGGGCATAACAATTTTGTTAGGCAGTACGCAGGAAAGTTTTGGAGAAATCACTAAGGCAGATTTAAAATCATATTCTTTATTTTTTAACAAGAATATGCAAAATAATAATAATAATAATAATAGTAATTAAAGATAGTTCAAGCTACAGTTAAAATATTTTGATTATAAGACGATTAGATGATTAATTTAATGTCCAATTTGAAAACAGTCCAAAGCTTTTAAGAATGAGCATCCTTTGAGCCACAATCAGATGAAGACACCTGAGCGGCCATTCTTGTTTCCAAATTATGACATTTTTTTCATTGTGAAGATCCTAACAAAGTATAACTGAATAAAATCTCTTAACATTTCAGGAATTTCTGGTAATAAAAGCCTATTAATAATTTTAGTCTAAATTTATATTAATAAACCTATTAATATATCTTTGAAATCGGAACTACAGCTCCCGATCTACTTGTTACTGTAGACTCGGTATAGTTGTGTTATCGGGTGAACGTTAATATAGTTGAACGTTAATGTGGTTGAACGTTGTGAAATGAAACATTAATATAGTTGGACAATACAACATTAATACATTGTTACAGTTGGGAAATTTCTCTAATCATAAAAAGTAAATCCTTGATGGTTAAATTTTAACTTTTTTTTAACGTTTTTTCTATAAGAAAACGAGAATAAAATTTAAAAATTTAGTCCGATAGTTAAGTCCCGTATCATTATATGTCTTATTTTCTATATAAGATTTATTAAGAAAATCATGACGAATCGCAATGGTATTATTTTCTTATTCTATGAATGAGTCTTCTCATATTGGAAAAAATGTATCTTTACGAGGATATAAAATCATTTAAAATAGTAAAAAAGTTTTAATTACGAGTTGAACCTTAAAATACCGAAGAGAAAAAAAGATATCAATCATAAATTTTTAGAATAAATAATGCTACACTTGAATAAATTTTTGCTTTTGGTAAGTCTTAAAAAAAAAAAAAAAAAAAAAAAAAAAAAAAAAAACCTTCAATAATTTATTCTGAAAGCAACGTTTCTTCTTGTTAAAAAAACGAAAAGACTGACTTTTTTTTCTTTAATACAATTAATGTCAGTGACTCAACGTCAAGTTGGGTCCACGAATTATGTTTCTTTGTATCATCGCAGCCTCGTTACCAGCTTTTAGCTTCAGTGTGCAAAAACACTTTCTCCATGCCTATTGTTTTAACTTTCCCGATTGTCTTTCACGTAACAACAATTAAAAAGAACGAATTTTTTAAAGATTGCTTCAGTCCCATTTTTTTTTCGTCCGTCCTTTTACTTCCCATTTTCTCATTTATTCTATAAAAAAGACTGAGGGGAAAACCCTGTCTACCTCAGTTTTTTTATTATTATTATTTTTTTCCTTACTTGGTGAGCTTAACAAACCTCAACGGTTTAGTAATCTCTTTAAATAAAATAAAATAAAATAGATATTGTTTTTTGAGTATGATAAAATAAGTTCTAAGCACTTTTTTGCGCTTGTGAAAGGCGTTTAATTTAGAAATACTCAATATTGGAATTACAGTTATTTTTTAACTCATCAAACACAATCAACCGCGCTTTGCACGACTTTCTGTGTTTTCTTTAAAAGTAACAACTTTTAAAACTGTAACACTCCAAATCAATACGCAGTTTTGTCGACTTATGTTTTTGCAATTAAAAGTTACGAAGCATAAATCATTTGGGTCAATTAAATAAAATAATTAGTTGTTAGTCGTAAAGCAAAAGAGGTAGCGATAAGTTCTGATTTAGTAAAGTTGAATCTTACATTTTTGTACTTTTATCTCCTGTGATGGTTGAAATAAATGCGAGTGCGTGCATAGTAAAAGGAATTTTTATTTACAGATATTTTGATTTTGAAAGCAGTAAATCTTTGTTTTCTTTAAAGATTTTGTAGCTTTAAAGAAATTCACGTGACCAACATTTTAAGCTATCTTATTTTTAATAACTTAGATTTAAACTTTATAGATTTTATTCTATACAGAGTAATGGGCGAAAATAATGTTCTTTTTAAGAACAACGTAAAAAATATTAGAGGCGAACCGTGTATGATCGGAAATGGCCAAAATGACTCATG
Organism: Argiope aurantia; assembly: GCA_026543865.1. Classification (NCBI taxonomy): domain Eukaryota; kingdom Metazoa; phylum Arthropoda; class Arachnida; order Araneae; family Araneidae; genus Argiope; species Argiope aurantia. The sequence goes on along the minus strand of JAPMOR010024236.1, from coordinate 214,492 downwards.
AGTCGAATCTCGTTGTCTATGGTTACTCATGATTTCATTTTCAAACTTTTGGGTCTTACAAGTTTGAAGTCAATCTTTGGTGTCTAATGACCGCACTTCGATTGAATTTAGAGTTTGAACTCATGACTTTCTGACCTATAAGATGCTACTAAGCACCAGAACCACTGGGTAGACGAATAAGATAACACGTGATATCACATGCAGTAGGATGACTACAATTTTTTTTAGTAAAACACACTTAAAGATGGATTAAGATGGATTTTACAAGACTTTTTTTTTGGGGGGGGGGAGTATATTTTGAAAGAGTGCTTCTTAGAAGTAAAATCAGAGTTGCCAGAAGATATAGGTTTGGGTTTGATATATTTCTCGCAGAATTCGTCTGCTGTTAAGTCTGGTACATTTAGTCATTTTTGTGATATTAGATGATGTAAATTATCTAATCTAAGTATTTCTATATCTGTTTATAATTAAATTCTTTATTTTGATTTCAGAACTTTCACACTGAAATACAGAGTTATTTAGATTTTTACTATATAAATTTTGTTTTAATGCACTTTACGATGATACGGAAAACAACCGCGAGCGTTTTAAGGAAAATTCAAAGAGGCACAGGATACCTTCGCTCTTTACTCGACTCGGGAAGGAATTTCATTTTTCAGTTTCATAAAGATAACTATCTTAAGGATAAGAAGGCATTATCATAAAGGGAGTTTATGCCTATAATGTTAATTGGTTATAATTCAACAAATAATTATTAGTCATTTATTAAGATAACATCAAAAGAAAGAATGCATGGTCATACATGCATATACATAAGTATCTATCTACCTAAGTAAATTGTGCAATGCTGGATTCTGAAACACTTAAACAGTTAGATACCATCTATTATGCATCAAGTTTTAAAAGTTAATCTTTTTATAAGAAAGGAGTTACTTATTTTTTTAAATCATAATTACAGTATTTCTAATTATATTTAAATAAGTCCGCTTTTTAACTTTCCAAAATAGATGTATATGTTATCTCAATTTTTTAAATTAATGCTAAATATTTAATACTCTTTAGAAGTAAAATACCAGCTTTTTGCTGATCAACTAATGTTACAAAATTTAGAATAATTAGTAAATGCTTTGTATATTCTTCATAGATTGTAGATTATCGATTGTAGATTTGTCACTAAAAGCATTTCTGAAATTTACTAGAGATTATTAAGTAAATGATATCCAAGTTTGGTTTTCCAAATTTTAAGAGATATGGAGCGCAATTATGATTTTCATATTATGTAACAATATATCTATAGAAAAACATACGCATTTTATCATTATATATTATTCATGCTTTCATACTGAAAATCAATTTCAATAATATTTACATATTTCAAAATCCAATTAACACATTTTAGGAGTCATAGAAGTTATTAATTAAGATCGATTGTATGACCAATCAAGCTAGTTAGCAATCACTATAAACAACACCGCAAACAATATATTTAAAAAGCGTATAAAAATAGAATATTTTGCTTTAAGAGGTAACAGTCAAATATAGACCTGTTTGCCCCATGAAAAATTGTTAAAAACTTTCAATCAGTCAAAAATATTAATGTTTAAAGCAACTCATGAGAAAAAGAATTTAAAAACTTAAAAGGACTTTTATCTCAAAAATCGAATATCCTATTAAATAAATTTTTGTTAGGTTAATTTATGTTCAAGCTCCATTTTAAAAGAATAGATTAGCTATATTCAGATACATAGCGAGATACAAGGATGTTTACACGCATGATAATGAAAATGCACAACAATTGGATTTGTCTTTTGAAATAGGAGTTTTAATCTTTCTTTTCTTAAAAATTAAGTTTATTTGTACAATTTTTGAACGAAAACATTCAGGAAACTTGTAAATAGGATAATATATTCCGAAAATGAAAGAAATACTGAAAGAAAGATCTTGACAATAAATAAATATTCTAGGCAAAAGATAACGTTAGAATTTTCTTTAACCTAATATGACCTAAAATTTTAACATTCTTAAAGAGTTTAAAACTTAATTGATAACTGGAAAAATTCAAATACATTTTGTTTAGACTTTAAAAAAATCCTCGAGTTTAATAAATAGTTATTACCAGAGAAAAAGAATGTTTTTAAAGTATTTTAATAAAAGGGTAAATGAAAGGGTTATGAAATTGTAAACTTCTTATATTCATTTTGTTTTATAACTATTTTTATGATTTTTGCAAATTAAAGATCAAGCACTTTTTTTCAGCCTAACATAACTACAATGTGTTTCCCCCCCTTTTTTTTGCAGTCATCTGTTATATTAGCACTTTTTTATAATATATATACTTTTATTTTTACATACCTCCGGTTTACTTAACGATTTTCAAATTTCGCCAAAATATCAAGATCCATTATACATATACATCATTACACATAAGATGCTATGATTTCGCTAAAATGACTGAAGGTGGTTTGAAATGGCGGTGGTTTTTGGCTTTTTATCACAGGAGACATAAAAGTGAGTATTATTTATCTAAAATTTCCAGTTTTAAATATAAAAGCTAACTCCCTCATATTTTGTGGTTTGTGACGTAAAATCAGGAATTTATTAGAAAATCAAAATAAAAAAATTTAAAAATGTATCTTTATACTTCCATTACATCCTATCGTACTAAATTCCATTATATGGCGAAGACAAATGAAAATATATTTTGGAATAATTGATTTTAGGTCAAATTTTAAATAATCCTACAGCTTTTGTTTTGAAAGCTACGCACTAACTTTTATTTTTCTTGCTTATCGCCGCTTCAAGTAATTTGTTCGGAAGGACGCATATAAATCATCATAAAACTTTTGAAAAATTTGATTCAAAATTTCATATAAATCTACAATTAGGATATTAAAACCACATATCAAATTTAATTTAACAAGATTGCTGTGTTTTTGAGCCATCGATTCATTGCTATCTTGAGACTGGATTTTTCCTGATTATAATAATTTATCTTTGTGCAAGAAAAAAAAATTGCTACATTAGTTTAAAATATAATATATTAATCCTGATATTAATCATGCAAAATAAGGGTGGTAATCTCCCCACCCTCTACCAAAAAAGATAAAAAAAGGAAGGGGGGGGACTTTTCCAATGCTTTTAATTTTACTGATTCCCTCTTTTTTTCTATTCCCACAGTTTTGCACTATTTACATACAGAAAACAGGTAAACAACACATCTCAAAAAGCTGCCTTCCTCCCCTGCCAGCCCATTCTCAAATGGGATATTAAGAGTTTCCTGCTCGCTTATAAAAATGTTCATAAGCTAAACTAAAATTATTTTTTACTCTCACCAGCGGAAGCAATCTGCGCCTCATATTCCTGTCAGTAGGAAATCTTGTTGTAAATAATTTTTTTAAACATTTTTTCCCCCAACAAAGTAGGGGATAATTTGTTTAAATTAAATGAGCGGAGAACTGAGCAAGTTTACTTCCTATGCATCTCGTGAGGAACTTCTTGGCATCCTCTTTCCTCGTTTGGAAATACACATCTTTTTCTTCTATTTTTAGACTCGGTAATATTTACAGGCTACCTACAAGGTATCTTCACCCCACTTCTCTTTTCTACTCTCAGCATGACGGAGTGAAGTAAACAGACAGGAGCGTTTCTTTTCGAGTGTTTTAGACAATTTCGCCTTTTGTTGTTGTTGTTTCTTTTCTTTTACTTTTTTTAAAAATAATTCTCTTGTCTTTACTGAAAAATGATCGTGCAGTTGCTTTAATAGTTGTCATTTCTCATATACCTCTTCTCTATAATAAAGTAAAATAGATGAAAGATCAGGTCAGATTAAATGTATTTTAAAAATAGCAACTGATTACTTGATTGTGGTAGAATACATAATTTCTAATTTATAATATAATACAATGATAATCTTAAAATATCCATCGTTCCAGAATTTAGTTTGGATTTAAAATGGTGAAAGGAATAATCCATGACACATAAAGACGACAATGTATTTAAAGGTATCTTTACCTCACTCTTTTCTATTCTGGGCATGACTGAGTAAAATAAAGTCTTTCTCTTCGAGTGTTTTAGAAATTTTCGACTTTTATTGGATGTCACTTTCTTTCTTAATAATGCGTTTAAGTCTGATATAAAACGATTGCGCAGTCGTTTTAATGAGCGGAAAATTTTCTAATTCATCTATGATGGAAAGAAAAAGAAAAGATTATTTATTGATACAACGGCATCGTGTTTTGTTTAATTTAATTCGATAACATCTCCTGTTAAAGACCAGCAAGAGGATTATTTTGGATAGGATCTCGTAAATTCGAAGTGTGGTCAAATTAGAATGATGGCATATGAACCAGCTTTCACCCATCTTCATATACCACAGCGATGCGAGAACGTTTTATCCTTGACGAAATCAATTTGCACCTGGCATTGGTGCATATATGTTGGATTTTCCACTGAATTAAGCCTGAAATCTGTAAATCCTCCAAAAGTAAAGTCATCGTTCTTGGTGTCCAGGGTTTGAAATAATTGAAGAGGAGTTTTTCAACGACATATGCTACATAATGTAATCAAACCGTACTCATTGGATGGTCCCGGTGGCCTCACGTCAGAGTCTCGGAGGGCCGAGGTTCTCGATATCCAATTCTTTTTATGATATACCTTGTATATGGGTCTTTACACGCTAAATCCTCGAAGTTTAAATATCCTGGCTTGAATAGTAAGAAATGGTGAAGCGGATCAAGTACAGTTCTCGTCATATGATCACGATTCAAACTTATGAGGATCGCTGCAAAATAAACCTCGTGTAGTTTGAAACCTAGAAATTAACATAACTAAACTAAATACAACTAAAGATGATACTCACATGACTCTCATATACTGTGCGTCACTGATTAATTTTTGAAACTTGCATATCTTCCAAAAAAACTCCTTCTCAGTGTACAATAAGGTGCTGTTAGGTATCGATCGGCATGTGGAATGCTGTTTATTATGTAGCTGTAACCTTCCATTGCTCATTTACACGTGTTTGCTTGTTTCCTTGTTCAGAATGTGATGCATGTATCCATAGTCATTAATATTGCGGTGATTCTTCAATTAAAATAAAATCTATAGAATGTCTTATTTAAATGGGGAAATCATAACTAATGTTATGAATACCTGGAATCATGTTGAAATTATTGTTAATTTACATACTTTTTATCTTTTTATGAAAATTGCTAGATACAAATCAGCCGACAGAAGGATAATATTTGGATTAATCTTCAAGTCTTATATGAGATTTTGCTTTACCTATAGTGATCACAACTTGCGTATCTGATTTGATCTAGAATTCTACAAATACTTTCTAATGAGCTTTAAATGCTTATTTGAGAAAGGCTAGTATGCTTCACTATTATAAACATATTTTTGCAATTCACTTAAATAGTTTGAAAAATTCACTATTTCGAATCCTATATCTTAATAGAAGCTATATGGTCGATTTACAATATAGAGAAATTAATAGATTATTTCAATTAAATCCAATTCTTTTTACTTTCAGAATTTGTGTAGTTAAAGAAGCGTCTCAAAAGAATTCTCGGAAAGCAAGCTGAAATGCATCTCCACCCGATTCAATCACCAGCATATTAATAACCATATAAAGTCACTTAATATATTTCAGTGATGAGAACTAAAAGAGAGGATTAGCGTCCCCTCTTCACAAACACGTTCTGGTGGTACGAGAGGGCTGATGAATGTGGGTGTCGTGAGACGTGTGTTTTGTCTTCCTTAAGTAAGCCAAACAAGAGTGTGGCTCATCACGCGGTCAGGCTTATCTCTCTCATGCAATGCTCTTCTACAGATCCCATCCTAAGTAGCCTTTGGGATGAGAATGGCCGCCTCTCCCCTGCTGCTAAGTGCTGCCCATTCTAATTGATTACGGGGCCTTGGACTTTCATACTGCCTGCGAAAAGCAATAAGAATTTTTGTCGCGTAAAGGACTATCGAATTAGTGGTCATTCTGTTGCTGTGGATGCATTTAGTTTAATTTATTTCGATCAGCATCTCATTATTTCGATTCGCAATTTTGGTTTGCTGAAAACTTTTAACAGTCTTAAGAAGAAGTAGATTTATTTATTTGAAGAATTCGCTGTAAAAGAAAATAATAAATTTCTTTAAAAAATGTAGATTTATTACATTCTTTACAGAGTGTCGAATCTAGGATTATTAAATTTCGTTTTACTGGCAGAAAATTCTTCTGGATGGAAAAATTTATATGGGCAAATAATTTCTATAATTTATTCTGTTTTAATAAATTATAATTATCAATTTGATAATTTGTATAATGTCAATAAATTATAAGGACCTATTTGATAATTTCTATAATGTCAATAAATTATAATGATCAGTTTGATCATTTCAATAATGTCAATAAATTATAAAGAGGAATTCAGCATTTCTATTGACCATTTTATCAATATAGGAATTCGGTGAAACGTTAACTCTATTTTCACTGTTGTTAAATTAATAAAAATATAACCAATTTTTGATTAAAAAATATAGTAAACGTAAGCGGCTATACTATTTGTATTACAACTTAAGTGTAAATGTTGCGTTTTATGGATATGATCTGCCTATAGCTGTTTTGAGTTTCAGCTTCTTTTGTAAAATTTTTGTCATATTAAATTTCATTTTGATGCATCAAGTTTCGAAATTTCTTAGCTTTTCATTTTGTCTGTTATAAATTTTATTTTTCGATATTCATTTTTTGATATCGCATGTCATCTTTTTCCGTCAATAGCAATATTTTCGTTATCGAAACTTGCATTAATTTATTTACCAAATGATTATCAGTTTCGGCACATATATAGTTTAGATTATCTCATTCCCTTTGTTTAAGGATATTATTTTTCTTAATTTAAATTAATTTTGTTGTTAGCGAAAATTCGAAATATCATGGATTATTAGAGGCTCGATGTGCTACACAAGGTCACTCATTCAACTACTTTTTTTTTTTGAACCAGGCTTTGATAATTTCTACTCACATTTTGATTAAGTACTGTGCAACTTAGTTAGTTCAAATTGAAAGACTCAATGAAAAAAAAATCAAACTAAAAAAAGCGATGTTTACAAATTAATGCAGGTAAAAAATTAACAAAAAAATAGAAAAAAATTATTTCGAAAATTTGATGTTTTTTAATAAATAATGTAATGATGATTTCAATTTAAAAAAAATTAAATTTTAGAAAACGAAATATAATAAATAAGCATAAATAAATAACAGTAATAAATTTTTTAAATAAACAATATACAGTAATTTGAATGCAACAATTTTAACATAAAACTTCTGTGTGAATGTGAAAACTTTTTTTAACTAATGGAAATAATTTTATGATTATAATAAATTTTTATATGTATTGAGTTTTGACATCGAATTAACAAAAATAAATTTGAATTATAGACAATATTTTAGCAATATATTAATAGGAAATTCAATGGTTAATTAGTTAAATTTTACTGAAAAAAAATAAATTCTACTTAAATCAGTTTTAATATATATAAGTGTGGTAGAAGGCATTAAGAATGGAATAAATGTATACATAAAAGTCAAATAATTGAACAGTTATCTCAGAAACTTTGTAAAATAATTTAATGGCAGAACATATATACAATTGTATAGTAGGTCTTATTCCTAAAAATCATGGAACATCTGTACAGGATATCCCTTTAAACTATTCCTTTGTAGTGCAAACAAATTAAAACTTGTTCATTCCGTGTTATGGAACTGGGTTTTAATGACTATTTTATGTAGTAGAGAAAATAAAGGGGCGGATTAGGAAGGGTCATGATTTGGTTGTTAAAAATAACGATGCTGTAGTCTCCTTATTGGGTTGGTAATGCATTATTACGGAATAGGCGAGGTTGAGTTCATCTCATATCTTCGAATAAATGCTTGCGTGTCATGCCCTATCTCTTTAATTTGCTCATAAAAGAGCATTTTTCTTTTGGATCTTTTGCTGCCTATAAGATTTATTTCTGCAGATTGAAGTGATAGTCAGGATACTGACAGATTTGTTTTTATAAATGTCTTTGAAGCTGATTTTTTTATTAGTTTGGGCAGTTGTCACTCAAATACATTTGCTATCAAGAAATATCTCTTTTTTTCAAATAGTAATGCTTTTAGCAGTGATATTTAGAGGCAATTGAAAACAAGTAATTTAATGTTGAGCGATGAATGAAATATCTTGCGTGAATGATATGGTGAATAGAAATATAAGCACTGAAGATAATGAATTTAAAAACTGAACTTTCATGGCTATGAAGCTGAATGGAAACAATTAACGTGACTTCATAATCGCATGACAAACGTAACTCAGCATGTCGTCAAACATTACAGCCTCAGTTTGCATTGAATGTCACATTGCACATGCGCCTATAATTAATATCACGCTATGCTATGACGTTGTGTTGCTTGTTACTTCTTCAGTAATAAATATTTTTGCTGTTGCTTGGTTTGGGGGTGATAAAATTCAAAAGAAAAAGACAATGTCATAAAAACATTTTTTGAAAGTGATCAAAGCGTGGACTGCAAAATTTCGAAGGGGAGATTTTAAATTTTCATTGACTAGTTGCTTTTCAGTTACTGTATATATTTTATCCTTTAAAATTGACTTTTTTAAGATGTTGTTTAAGTTTTCTGAATTTTATGACTTTTTGCGTTACAGCTGTGGTAACATTTGTTCTCAGTTGTCCGCATGTATTTAAAAATGGTATGCTTATAAAGACACAACAAATCATATCTCATATAACTTTATGTAAACAGAAAATAAAACCACATTGCGAATTGTCTCTTATGCAAAATCTCATCCTATCTGATTAGCATAGATAGTCTTATTAAATAGTATTTAAGGTAATTAAATTTATAATCAACTTTTTTTAAAAAATATTCATCAATTGCCTATCATCCTTCAAATATATTCTGTCTTTTAATATTTCTTACTAGAAAATAATAACACTAAAGAAATGTGAAAAGAATATGGGAGAAAATTGCTATTGATTCTAGATGCTAAGAAATTTAATTTAAAGAATTTTTTTTATTATAATTGCATTTTATGTGTAAATTAGATGAGAAAAGCATAGCATTTTTAATATTTTTTAAATTCGCTGAAATAGCAACAAAAACACAAAGTATAGCAAAATATTTATTTCCGAAGTTTTCATTTTATTATTTATTATTTATTTGCACATATTTGAAGATTGTTGCATATATGCAGATACTGTTAATTCGATATGGAATTGTAACTAAAATGTCATAGGATAAACATTTATGCCAAATGAAAAACTTAAAACCATTGAATTTTATTGAAAATAATTATTCCATGTTCTTATTTTATTAGCAATTGACATAACTATAATTTTATAATAAAATTTTAAAAATATAATTTAATAAGGAAATCGAAAAAAATTATTACAAATATTTTATTTCTCTCTTTTATAGAACCTTCATTTAATTCTGTCTTTGCCTTCTTTTTATTTTTTGTTGTCTTTTATAAATCTTCTATTGAGAAACGATAGTTTTTTCGCGAATACGTTTTTTCTTAGATAAGCACCAACAACAACATGAAAGTATATATATATATATGAAAGTACATAAATAAGCTGAGTTATTGTTAAAAAATGACTGTCTTGAGATTGTGAAGCTTATTCTTCATCATCTCAGAAAACAGAATCACGTGAGTTAACTTGGCTAACAAAATCCTTTGAAATGCAATGGTATGAAAATTTATGTCATATTTTTCGCACTTTATTTTTCAGTTGTGCCAAATCCTTTTTGGGTGGTCCTAGATGCAAATTTTACCGAAATAAATATTGTGAAAGGAGTCAATTTTTTTTCTTTGTCTAGGAAAGAAACCTTAATTTTATTACCCTCTCTACATTCAACACTAAAGTAGGTAGATAAACCAAAGAGATCAATCAAAAATTAACTGCATAGCAACGAAATGCGTTCAAGTGATTATAACGACAAACGAACCTGAAAATGAGCATTAAGTGTCGATAAAATATGTCCTTGAATTCAGAAGTTTTTCTGAAATGTGCTAATCATCCTAGATAACCGAGGACTGAGCCGTTTATTTTGAAAATGGGGCAAGTCCATTTTTTGTTATTGCGAGATATTTAAAGGTTTCGTTTCAATAAATTAAAAATATTGGTAAGTTTTAATAGATATATCTTTTTTATTTTGTGGTATTAGATAATGTAAATTTGTAATCCAATAGTGTTTACAATGCTGATTAAAAAAATAAGAGTTTTATTATAACTAAATGGACTTTCAAAATTAATAAATTATTGTAAACACACATTAAATTGAGGAATATTTCACTTGCGTCAGCCTTTTTTTAATAATAAAAACAAAATACTATTCAAATTTTTATAAATATTTAATTATTTGATAAAAAGTGAAACAAAACAAAGAATATTCTTGTAGAAAAGATAACATAGCAAAAAACAATTCAGTTTTATTAAGAATTTCAATGAAATTATGCATATTAAGTTTATATCCAGGTATAATTAAATTGAATTTTATTCAGGATTTAACCTTTTAAAATGTTCATGATGTACGGGAGGTATATATGGTAATAAATCCATCATATCCTTGTATTTTTCAGATGTAATAAATCTGCTTTTTTCATACATAAAAGATAATTTTATATTTCTGAAATTACTGGGAATTATTTACCTTCCTCGTTGTGTTAACAAATCGATAATTTTAAATTCAAAATCTCGTTTTATCGAAGTTTGGGTGAGCATTTTGTATGGCACACCCCTTGTAAATCTGACCCAGCTTATAGTTAATCAATTCACGGTTTCTCCATTTTCTTTCCACGGTATTTTTCTTTCTTTTTAAAACCGCTTTTTCCAGAGGTTGAGTTGAAAATAAATTTCCACCTTTAATTTCATGTACAAAAATTTATTAAGTTTTTGACAATTTTGTATTACTTTATAGTAATCCTAGGGAATATGCAAGGAATTGGTTTCTGGATTGAATAGTTACTTGATAGTTCCACTAAAAAATCACGATCATTCTGTAGAAATGAATGTTCTGAGAGTAAAAATTTGTGATCAATGATATTTATTTCATTGTTACTGGACTGAATAATCGGTTATGGAAGTAAACATATTATTATAGACACACAAAATTAAAATATACTTTTTATTATTTATGAAATACTGTACAACCACCGATTTTCAATATCAAAAATAGATAAATAGAAACACTCTAGATTTCAGACATGATGTCAAACGGCCATATTTGCTTCACCATACAGCAACCGGAGCTGAATTTTGCCTTAATATATTCGACCAAATATAATTTAAATCTAAGATGGACTTGCACCATTTTCAAAATAAACAGATTTTCAATACTGTTAGGAACTAAAACTTCCATCTCCCAAATACTAGAATCTAATTTTTTTACTATAATTTTTTCACGCATAGAAAAGATCATAACAAGTTTTATCTATAATTGCCATTATACCCATTTTTTTCAAAAATGAACTTGCCCCAAAACAAACGGCTCAATCTTCTTCTTTTTAGTATGATGGCATGTACAGTTTTTCTTTTTCACTTAAGCAGCCTGTATGCATTTTTTTGGATATTTGTTTCTTATTTGATGTTGATTTGTAAATATGCGCAGTAAAATTAACAGTTTAAAATAAGTTCCTGCCCAACGTATATCATGCAAAAATCACGTCGTGATTCTTTCGCGATCACTACATGATCTCTCATCATATAGTTATGCATTTCTGCGAATAATAAAGCATTAAAAATATATTAATTGCTAAAAGTAAAGTTAAATTATTTAAATTTCACGAACTATTGCATTTTTAAGACTGACATTTTCTGCGATCAGAGATAGATTAATTTAAATGTTTAGAAAGCAGAAATATATAAGATATTTAAAAATAAAAATTGAATTTGCTTCTTTTTCCCTATTTTAGTTAGAGATATTTTATAAAAATTGGTCGTAATGCTAAGAACATTGAAATGAATGTCAAGGTCATCGAATATTAATAAGATTAATTTAGTCATGCCAATCAACTTCGATGAATCGCATCTTATCATATTTTATAAAATTATATTTTTTTAATAAAAAATTATACTTAAGCAATAATGGTGCAGCATTTGAATGGGTAACTATACTTCAAAGTGGCGAAATCAATTGGCGACAGTTTTGTATGTAAGAAAATTCGTTCCCTACACAAAATCGCTTTTTCTTCTTTTTTTTCTTTCATTCCAATTGGATCTTATGAATGATTATTTAACACTTTAATTTCTTTTTCTTATCGCTCTTGACGATTTTAATTTATAATCTAAGTTGCTTGACTGAAAATCCTTTTTTAGGATTATCCAATGCAACAACAACAACAAAAAAGCATTTCCGTTGAGGCGAGCAAGTAAACAATCCGAATCTGTGAACTGTTGCCGAATGACGACTAACAAATTCGGCCTGATTTTTCGTCCACATAAACATTTTATATTTAGAGTTTTTTATGCCGATTGACTTACATGATTACAAAAATGATTTTTAAATGTTGAATTTTGAACTGTTTTGCCAAAATGATTATGATTTCTTTCTGACGATTTAAAATGATAGAAAGAATAAACAGTGCAAAACATTTACCCATAATATAAGTTTAAGTAAGCAGATGAAAGCAAAATCAGACCAGCAATGTTACATACAACAAGAACTATGGATTGGAATCCAATTTAAGATGGCTCCCAAAAGTTATGGAAGTTTAATTAACTTTTATAGAAGATACTTTTGTTATATTCTTTACTATTTACTAATAAAAATTATTTATTAAAACAATCTCAAGGTTCAAATGATTTTCTAATAGACATTCATGATATTTTATATATCTGAAATTAATAATTAGTAAGATTTTGAAATAAATATGTACACATTTGATTTGACGAAAGTCGTTTTGGTAAAAAAAAATGTTTCATGATAATAATAAAATTAATATTAATTTATTACTTGAGTAATTATATCCGATATTTTAAGGGGGCTTAAAATTTTCAATGAGCAATTACATTCTTATATTAATGAGAATTTAAGCACACAGACTAAATAAATGAAACTTTTTCGGTAGAAGCTAGTCAGATTATTCAGCAAATATATTAAATTTACTCATGGAAAATTTAAGCGAGGTAATTCTGTTAAATTGTCTTTAACAGAGTTTGTAGAGAGTGATTTTTAATAATCTGAAATGCAGTCCGACAAAATAATGTTTGTAATTTTTGTAGCCTTAGTTAGAACAATGAAAGTATTTATCTACATATGCGAAAATGATCATAATTTCTATAACAAGCAGAAATTTCTACAGACATAAAATTTTGCATTTTCTCTTGAATATTTTAAAATGCTATAGAACTGAAGATTCAATGCAAATTTTACTTTGTCATCAGCGATGAATATACACAGTATAAAATAAATGATGACAACAGTGGTTAAAAGTTTAAAACTTTAAACTTACTATTCCGAGAGTATTCTACATGTTTAAACTCTAAAGCAAACAGTCTTCAATGAAGATCGTTAATAGTAACACCATCCCCCAGAGAATTCAGTGCATTCTTGTTTAACAAGTTGCAGACGAGGCAAATTTCCAAGAGCTTCTGTTCTTTCTGCATCTAAAAAAGTTTTTTGTAGAAATTTTTGCGCTGAGAGATTGAGAATTTACTGGTTAGAAGGACAGTAACAAAGGATTGTTTGCATTTCATCAGATTACTGAGGAAGTTAAGATAAAATAAAATAGTTTTTTTTATTGCAGTTCTTTTTCTTCTTTTTTTTTCTTTTTTCTTTTTGGTAATTTACACTTGAATCATTGACAAAACTACTTCTAATTTAAAAATTTTCTTCTTTGGAAGGATCTTCTAATTTTTTTAAATCCACTAACTAACGGTTTGAGAATTTTCTAAAATTTTGATTTCGCATTGATTCAATATTTTTTACATCAGTAAAATATTTTTGATAATAGAGACTAAATTATTTAACATTTCTCTTCGTTTTTATGATATATTGAGATTTCACGTTAACAAATACTGCATAGAAAAAGAAGGACAAAAAGTAAACAAAGAATTTATAACAAAAGTAACAGCGGAGGAAGTTGTTTTTACAGCATCTGCGGTGCTGTGTAGATTACATTGTGTGGTTTTGTGTTCTATAAAAACGTGTGGTTTTGCTACTCGTGAGTACTGTCTTGCTATAAAAATAGAAATTCCAGTTCATTTAACTTTCGACATCCATTAAGTGTTCATTTCTATTTCATTCAAATTAACTTGAATCATCAGATATATTCTCTGACTGCATCGCTCTGAATTTGAAATCATTTTTATACTTTAATCATCTCATAGCATGACTTTAAACTTATAGTTTAAGAATTATGTGTGTTTTAATTAGTAGCTTGGAAGCATTATTTTACTTGGTTAAAAAATCTCTTTTGAGAAGCTCCTTTACTGTCTTACTTTTATTGTGCACCAAATGACGAAATCACTGCTACAGTTCAACATGTCAGAAAGTTTAAACATGAATTTGCAAGAAATTTTTTTCGTTTAGCATTATTAGTTTGAATATTTTTAAGTTCTCTTTCGTGCAATTAAATACACAAATTTTTGTGTTAATATGAAATTTTCAATATATCTTAAACGCTAGTTGATAACAGTATGTTATCCCTAAACTTTGAGCAAAAACAAAAGTATTTATTCTTATTATTAAAACAAAAGTAACAATACTTATTAGAATATAACTATTAAAAATGTATTTCAGTGCTTCACGAGGGATATTAGGTACCTAAATTTAATAAAACCATATAAATAGCTAGGTTACAGAGATATTCAAAACAGGACTCCAGTATTTAAAAACAAAACTTACTTAAAAAACACTACGGAAACGAATGAAACGTTTCGAAAATCTTAGAAATTTTGATTGCAAATTAATGAGGCTTTATTTATTGATGTTTATTGAATTATTCTTACTATCCTTGAATTATCCTTTAATGATAATTATTGAATTTCATCCTTAACAGAATGAAATGACAAATAGAAACAACTATCTGAGAAATTGCATGATACCAATGCAGTAAGGTGGGGAAAGTAAACAACAATTCTACATCAAAAATTGAATCCAAGTTAAAATTTCTTCTATCTATAACTTTCCTTTTTTTTTCCCGCTGTTGTAATACATCAACATTTTCAGTGAACTGAACTCTTTAAACTGAAATAAGAAACTTTTTGAAACTAATCTTTTCCTTAAGGTCATCATCTAGTCACAGGTATCCAATTCTCACTGAAGTAAGAGTGTACCCTCCGCTTCTCCGTCTAAAATTTAGGAAAGTGATTTTTTTATTATTATTATAAGGTGTGTTCTTTTGTCATTTAACTATATTTAAATGCTAGTTTGTAAGTTAAATATAAAATATTTGATATTTTTATTGGTAGTGCAAGAGACATTTTTCTTTGCTGCAGATTTATAGTGTTTCTCATACTTTCAATTGACTTAAAATAAGAACAGTATTTTAATCTTCTTTTTCAATTATTCTTTTCGCATATATATTGGTATGCGCATGTATGTAAAATATAAAATATATTAACTTTTGAGTAGGACTTTGGCAAACACTGTATTTATTAAAAATTAAATTAGCATAAACTTATTAAAATTAACTTTAAAAAGAAATCTAACTTTTCATAGTATTTTCAGATTACCGCTTGCAAGTGTAAGTCATTACTTATGCAAGCCACCATTTCTTGAAAAGTTAAACAGACTTTTAAGGACAATTTCTCAATTTAAATTAAACAACAAAACATTTAAAATAACTTATAATATCTTGAAAATATTAAATTAAGTTCAGATATGTTAAAGTAAGTTGAAAAATTGATGCTTTAAAGCGAAAACATAATGCTTAGTGTTAGATAATTAAATAATAAAATATAAAACTAATTTATCCTAAAAAATTAAAAATTCAAACTACTTTCAAAAATTAACTTACTAATCGTAGAACATAAATTAATAGCCTTTACAAAAGAAAATAAGGAACTTTATACATCCCGAATTTATTTAATTGTTTAGAAGTTATTGTCATATAAATAAAATATGTTATACATAAATATAATGTTATATTACATATAAATATAATGTATAACTATATTATATATAAATATAATGTATATACGTTAATTTTGATATTCATAATTTCCTCATTGGCGCAGCATAGCCAGTTTTGGCTCTTGCGTCATAAAAATCCAACATCCAATCCAATCCAATTCATAATTTCAGCAACTTTATCAAGATATTTCTAACATTCATATAAAACAAATATATAATCGTTAGCTGGTATAGTAATTATTTTCAGCGATACCTTTTACATTTTAGGTCCAGGCACAAATAACGTCAACGAGTATTAGCTAAAGAATTAATAAAAGAAAAAGGAAGGAAAAAAGAAAACTCCAATAGCAATATTTTTAATAATTTAATTTTTATTCTTTTAAAAATTTTATTTCTCAGTGAAGGGGAAAAAATAGAGATATAATATTCATTCTTCTTGCAAGAAAAAAAAATATTTGTTAAACTTACACTAAGTAACATAAACTGTGTGAAATTTTCAATTTTGAAATCTGTGGTAATAACATTTATTTGAATTCTTCATTACTATACTAATCCTACTAGGATACTATAATTTATTATTATCTCTTCTCAATGTAAGTTTTTCTAGTCTTGGATTATTCAGAAAAATTTGGCAAGATTTCATCATCTTATAACCGTTTCTGATCAAAGAATAAGGTAACTCTGTGAAGGATTCCACTAGTATTCGGGACATGGACCTTAAATATAGCTGACTTATCTTAGAGATGCTAATTATTTCTCTTAAGAATAGCGCCATATTTGACATGGCTTTAATCATGATTGATGTTCATTCACAGCACACTCAATACTCGAATTAGAGAAATCTTAATGCTTCTTGGTCTTTGTTTTCACATTTCACCCTTTTTAACCTAAAGTAAGTTTAATTTCAACTATATTTTGAATCCTTTTTTATCTTTTAAATCGTTTTTCAGTCACAGTCTCTCATCATCATCTTTTTCTTTTTTTTTAAAGATTCTTTAAGCAAGAAACAAAATTATATGTATACAGAAAATATGGAATTTCTGAAGAGTTCTAATGAGGATTATTTAATTATTTAATCCTACAGAGTAGAACAGCACAGTATTCATGCCTTTTTATAATGATCAGCCATCGATCAGGTAACCCTAAGATCGTGGGTGCAAGGCCTTTTTGTCAGCCCTTCACACCATTTCCATATTTATTATTATTTCTGCACCGATGCTTTGAAGATTAAAGGAATGTAAATTATGCTAATTTAGAAACTGAAGGGTGACAGGGAACACCTGAACAAGTCCCCGATACTTAGTATTGGGTTGTCCCCAATCAGTTTTTAAAACAGCACAATTTGACTTCCCTATAAAATATTATATATATATACGTGTTTGTGTGTGTTTATATAATGGAATGGAAATTATAGCTTCTTATTATAATCCTTTAAATGATCTAATTACTTATATCATAATTATCACTTAACTTGAATTGAGGCGTGTCTTAAGTTGTAAGAAGCAGAATTCTTTCCTTCTATATACAGCCTCTTGTATGAACTGCTCAAAAATGATTAGTTGTCAGATCACTGTGTTAGATTGGTTTGGTTATATTAACGTCCCGTTTGAAGCAACACTAGGGCTATTTTGGGACGGACCTCGTAATTTTGAACCACGGTCAGATGACGAGGACGACACCTGAGCTGGCACCCCTCTCTCCACACCACACCACACCAGAGGGAGGACGTTTGGTCATGACGGATTTAACGTGCAACTGACCCCCTTACACGACGGTTCTTCGGTGGAATCGGGCCTCGAACCTGAAACCCGCCGGTTCCGAAGCCGAGACCTTACCACCAGGCCACCGCGGCCCGTCACTGTGTTAGAAGAAAAGCATATGGAGTGTTGTCCAAATATATTTTGGAAATTTCTTTAATCTTATCTTTAAATAAATACAAAGGAGTAGTCCAGATGCCCCATGTCCCCTTTATGCTATTTACAGAAATGCAGCTGAATATACTTTTGTAGTTGGATATATTTTCCTTATAAATGTTTAATAAGATATCTAGAAAAAAAATCTATGCATATGTGTTGTAACGAGGTTAATTTCGATTCTTAATCTTTTCTCTAATTACATATTTTCCCTTCCTTTAATAGTGTTTGCAGAAAAATACATGATTGATTTGATCTTATATTAATAATAAATATTGTTAAATGGCATATTATTCGCAATTATATTATAGCACTTTATATTAAAAATAAAGAATCTCTGAAAGGAAGGGTCCATCTTTAGTTGATCATTGAAACTTCAGTCAGTTAATGAAGTTTTAATTGACCAGTCATGCTTAACCCGATTTTGTCTTTCTCAGGATCACTAGATAATGATTCCATTTGAAATTTATCTTATTTTCGATTTTGAGATGTTAGTAATGAAGTACGGATCCAGCATCAAAAACCATTAAAAAATTTTAATCCCACACATAATGATGAATTCAAGAAAATGTCTAATTAACGAATAAATACCCACCATGTAGTTCATTTCGACATATTACTTTTTTATTTCTTTTTGCGATAATTATGAGCCATAATTGAAAAAAATAAAAAATAAAAAATGATTTCACATTTATTTACCAAATTATGAATCCTTTAAACCATTAACTGAAATACATCAAACTGTTTCGTTTACACCAAAGCTCATTCAAAATGTTCAACTGACACCGAAACAGTTGCACATTTCAAGCATTTGTTCTTTGATGGAAGTAAAGAGAACATTCGTTTAGCGCCTTGATCTTCCTTTCTTTGGTTTCGAAGGACAAGAGAATGTTTATCGTTTAAAGTTTCTCATTTAACATATTGATTCCAAAAACAAAAGTTGAGAAGAGAATCAAACCATTAGTAGAGTGAGGGGTGAAAAAAACCCTCAGAGTTATCATTCGTAAAACCCGGAATAAAGTTGAAAAAAGGCGAGACGTGATTAAAGCCTTCATTATCACCTTTTTTGCGGAGAGATTTGTTTTTACGTATCATCAAGAAAAGTAGTTGGATCAGGTGGGGATGTCGATCTCCTCCGTCATGGTTGGCGAGTTTCTGAAACACTATTTGATTGGATCCAGCCAAGCGTTTTTAGTCAGATGTTATTTTTTGCTTCTTCCCTCCCCTCTTGCATGTCTGGTCTTAAATGAGACATTTCGCTGCTTCCTAGTCGCATGTGGACGAAGATTCAACAAAACTATGTCCCTCGTAAAAAGTAGGAAAAATCGCTTTTCAACATTTTTTTCTCCATTTCTTGCTTTTTTACTTTCTGATCCCTTAGCTCATTGAACTATTGACCACGCTTTTAAAAGAGATGAAGTATTTCTTTCTCCCAGGTCTCAGTTGATCAATATGTATACAACATCAATTTGGCTGCTGTTTACGAGATAGGGACTGCATCGATTACCATGTTGAAGTTTAACATACGCCACTGAATATCATTTTTCTTTAGTTCTCCCTTTTGACAAGACTGATTGGGAATTAATCTCAATTTTTTGAGACTATGATCCAGATAACATTAAAAAAAAAGTTTTAATTTAAAAAAAATATTTGTGGTAACTACTCAGTAGTTTAAGAATTTCATTCAGTGAGCATGAAGAAACAAATGATCGTAAGTAATTTAATTGCAAAAGCTTTTAAATACAGTTTTGATTAATAAACTTAACAGCAGAATTGTTTTCATTTTAAATATTTTCTATTTTTTAATGTGAGATTTGTGGTTTCTGACACTCTCTACTAGGTGGCACCACTGGTACAAAATCAAAATTTAGCTTAATTGATTATTAATATATGAAAACATTAAAATAGTATATTGTCATCTATAATACAGAAATGTATAAATTTTCAGATGTCTAGCACATCAAGATGCGAGTAAAATAACTATTATAAAATTTCTTTTTTGAAAATATGAATTCAAGTAAAGTTTGTAAAAGCGTAGCTAGTTCGGCATCAATCTTCCAAATTTAAAGTATCATGTTATTATTAATTAGATTTTTAAGTTCAACGGCCAGATTTGGCAGTTTTGCGGCTGGCAAGGTCTGCATGATTTTCTGAATCAGTTAGTAGAAAATTTCCAATGAGGTAATTTCTAAATGTTCGAAGTTCTGTTGCCAATTTGATTATCAAAAAATCTCCATATATCAATGATAATCATGTTCTATCAAAACAAGATGAGTATGAAAGATGTACAAGTCTGATTGCTATTAGAAAGAGCTTAAATTTGCTGTTGAATATAGCTTATCTATCTCTATGTTAGCAGATGAATTTGTATACTATTATCACTACTATATCAACAAAGAGTGTTCTCTCTAATATGTAAGCGACATTTAACTTGTCTTTATTGGACCAGTTCACTTCTTTACTAGAAGAAAACAATGACGCTTAATCTATTTACATAAAGTTTGATAATGATATTTGCACTCTAGAGGAACAAATTTCTTGCACGAATGCGTTTACTGGTGTTTTATTGATAATTATCGAGAAATAAAAAGAAATATTTTTTATACTTTTTTATAGGTTGAATTAGCAATCCCAAACAATCAAGCTTCAAAACATATTAGTTTTGCGCAAACATTTTCAAACATTTTTTTTTCTAAATGTAAGTAACAAATTTGAAAATAATTCTATTTGAATAGCTTTAAATGATTAAATATTGTAAAGGTATTAATTTGTTTGAATAAAACTAATGTACCCTAACAGGCGAATTCTATAAAATAATAGATAAAAGCAGAAAAAGGCCCTCTGATAAAGTTCTCTCGAACATAAAAGAATAATTCCTCGAAGAATTGTTTTTGTTTCTTTTTTATGTCCCTCGGAAGAGCGAGGGGAACTTCTTCCTTCCTTTGAACATTATAACCACTAATGTCAGATGATCTCTGAGTCGAAGAGAAGAAACCACAATTCTCTCGCTCTCTTGATGGTTATGTCTGCCATGCTGACCAACTACCTTCTGACTGACCACTTCTGCACCAAATTCTATCTCTACAACTCGTTCTGGAGCTACAAAACTTCGTTAGATATAGATGGTATGAGGGCATAGCCCTTCCAGAATTCAAGTTGCGATGCTGGATGACTGCCCTACCTACCTAGCCCCCAAAATTTCCTCAACGACATGCATTACATTTGTAAAATGCGTGCTCCTATGTTCAGGCACTGGCACGAGCTAGTAAAAGTTGTATGAGCTGCAGCTATTTACTTATTCTTAGTTATTTTGGTTACAAACAAACAAATATAAAGAAACAAAAGGAAAACCTATAATTCGCTTCATCTCGGTTTGTATGGGTATTGTTTTGTTTTAGCTTATCTTTTTCTAAGTTTTGCCCCCAGAATAATCCGATATTGGATCGTGAGATAGGTTTACTTTGCTTATTTTTTTCTTGAAATGTAATAACTAGTTCCTACGAGTTTCTCTTAGGAACAGCTGGAGAATTTTAAACAATATTTATATAGCTTATATTTAGAAGACGCCTAAGAGTGTGATTCTTTTACTTATAAATTTTAACTTTGATTCATTTCTATACTTTAAAAAAAAAGTTGCTTCATCTATTAAATGTCCAATCAATCTGTTCTATAAAAAATAGTTGACACGACTAATATAATAAATATAAAGTATGTTTGGGTCCGAAATCATTACAGTTTGGCCAATAAAGTTAAAGATAAATTAAAAATATATTCGTAAAATTTTCCAAGACTTTAAAGATGAATGTAATCTTATTTAGGACTGTTATTTTGTAGCTTAAATCTATGTTTTGTACTGAGTACTGAATATCTTAGAATAAATATTCAAATTTTTACGTTTTTTTTTTAAATTGTTCTCAATTGCTATAAAATAAACTATGAATAATAACGTTATATTAACTAGTTATAATCCATAATTATAGAATTTTGTAAATAAATAGGGAATAAAGACCCTTTTTAGTGAAATGAAAAAGATTGTTTTAAATTTTTTTTAATCTAATATTCCTGAAAGATAAATAATTTTCTTATCAACGCGCATTACCACTTAAGTTTACTTTAAGTATTGTTTGTTCTAATAGAAAATTAAGCAGCTCCCTTCTAATTCTCTCTCTGACCCAGCTTTAATTTCATTCACCAGTTTTAGTATTATTATTAAATAATGGTCTTAAATTAACATTTACAGTGCTAATTTTATTCTAAACTATCGAAAGGATTATGAAAGAGAGTGTGTAGTAAATGTTACAAGGATAGAAAAGAACAATGCGTCGCTTCACTGGAAACCGTCTTCATATGATAAATGAGACTGCTCATGCTATCGAGCAACTAATTCAACATCATTTTAAGCTGCGTCGTCACATTCCTCCTTTTCACTCCTTCCAAGATGAGTTATGTTTTCCACAATTGAACTATATGGCGCATTCAAGTTTGGTTACATTAGCGACCCGTTTTAAAACAATACTAGAGCATTTTGGGACGGACCTCGTAATTTTGAACCGCGGTCAGATGACGAGGACGACACCTGAGCTGGTACAGCCTCTCCAAGCTTCCACACCGCACCAGACGGAGGACGTTTAGACTAGACGGATTTAACGTGCACTAGACTCGCTTACACTATAGTTCTTCGATGGAAGCAGGTCTCGAGCCTGAAACCCTCTGATTCGGAAGCCGAAATCTTATCATCAGGCCACCGCGGCCAACGTCGCCGTTTACTTGTATCATTTGAGCCTGAAGTGATTTCGTTAATAAGATAGTATGTAAAGTTTTTGAACACTTTAGAGATTTTTGACCAACAACCATTTTATTTATTTGGATAAATGAAATTAAATAAATAAGGAATCCTTTGGTCGCAACCTTTATTATTATTCAAAAATTTCTATACATTTCAAACTGAACAAGAACAGAAGCAATAAATAATAATAATATAAACAAAATTGAAATTTAGGAATGATGATACAATTAATAATGATGGAAAAAAGATTAATTTCAAAAAGCCAGATTTAATGTATGTTTTTGCCTTTTATTGAATTTTAATTCAAAAATTTTTTAATACGACAGTGTAAAATATAAGGAATACGATAAAAATGTAGAAACTATTTCCTACGCTCTGCATTTAAAAATGCTGGAATTTTATTTTAAGCATTATTTTACACTTAATTCAGCAATAGAATTGTTCAGCAGAAAGTATATTCAATATATATCTAGAGAATTTGTTACTCTCTGGAGGAATGCCAGAATAAATTCTAGTTCAAAAATATCTACTCCCTCGAAAGAATATTGAAACATAACTTTGCCATAACAATCTGTCAAAGCGTGGAAATGCGGTTGCCCAGGCAAAGATATTTACTTCCTTTAGCTTAAGGCATTTTGAAATGTTATTTCACATCTATCGTGACCTGGCCATGGATCACAAAATCCATTTTAGTGTTTGAGAGCAGCCCACATATTTATTTTATGGTCACAGTTTCTTCCTCAGATTTATTTAGTATTGAAAGTATATTTATTTAACATCTATTCATTAAAAAGGAATAGAGGAACCCCCTTTTGTTTTAAATTGATTTATTTGAAAAAATTTAAACGGCTTTATGCTTTGGAATGTTGTTTACCAAAATATTTTCATGTCTGCATTTAAAACAAGTATTTGCATCTGTATATCTTGAGACAATCTATACTTATATAAAGCTCAATGTGTGTGTGTTTGTTGACGCTCTACAGGTCATATCGTTTGACCAACAGCTACCAAATTTGGTACATGCATACCTTGGAGGTCGGGAATGTGCACCTGAGGTTTCCTTTTCGTGAATTTTTAATTAGAATTTTAATTATTAATTAAAAACTAACTTTCCCGCCAAAAAGATCTTTTCATTTTCCCCACCGCCAAATGAGTAAGGCTTCAGTTTTTTTCCCCAACAGTAATGAGGCTAGATTTAACATATTTCGGCCGATTATTTCAAAGGATTCTATTTATTTTTTTAATGTTTGATGCATTTAAAATTAAACATTGTTAATTAATCCATCTTTCAGATTCATTCTGAAGTACTTTTGAATTAAAATAACACAGAATAAAGGAAATTAAAAATTTCTAATCTGCATAGCGTTACCCCAACTGGAGTAGAAAAATTCACGCATTTGCGTTACTGTAACTGGCGCTGAAAATTCACGCATGCGCATTGTGTTCTGATTGTTGTGACTGATTGCGAACTTGATTTAAATTATTTTTAGGTTAGTTGCACGCTTTTGTAATTAAATTGTATTTAAGTTAGTTATATACTTTTTGTATATGCTTATAGTTTTAAGTACATCGTCTTTTAAGTAGTTTTTTTTAACCTGTTTTCAACTAATTATTTTAAACGATTCGTTTTATTTTCTTAGTGTTTGATGTATTTAAAATTAAACATTGTTAATTAATCGATCTGGTCATGATGAATCTGAAAAAATGTTGTGGACAAATTCTTGAAATATTACATAAATTAAGAAAGATATTCTTTAGTGCCCATAAAGTTTAAACGCTCAGTGACTGTTTTCAGTAATCATAATACAAAAGAATATTTTGTTTCAGTAAAAAATATTATTATATTAATTACAGATTAATAATTTCCACTTTAATTGAAAGTATAAATTCTACGGGAGATAACAGAAAATTAGAGAGATACATATTACGTTATAACTGAAAACCTTTATAATATTATATGACTATCAAAATTTGAAGTTTTAAATTATTTTGATGAAGAAGCTATTAAAGTAGGAATTGAATAAAATATTTAATTATTAAAATTTTAATGAACATTAAGATTGGCGAACCGGCTGGTTGCCAAAGGCGACTAGTATCAAATAAATCTATAAATTTGTATTGATAGTTTTATTCTTGTGTTTCTGCTGAAGTGAATATTTGAATGGAAACAATTAATATGTCAGTCGCATGACTGCTATCGAGACCAGATTAAGGCTTCTAAGACCTTTCAGGCAATGCACACCTCGAGTGCCCCTTTCCCTTCCAAATTTTTAAAGCCACTTTCTTTGTCGGAATTTAATCTATAAATACCATTTAAGCAGCAAATTATAATAAATTGAAAAACTAAAAAGCTTAATTGCAGATCACTTTTTAAAAAGTGACATTTACTGTGTTGAGTGTAAAAAAACTCACAACCAAAATTTAAAATAACTATAAACAAACTAAAAAACAAAACAAAAAAGACTGACATAATTTTTTCTTAGTAGAATTTTAAAAATGCTTTTTAATTAGGTTAGCATTTTTTTAAATTATAAAATAACATAATATATA
Source organism: Argiope aurantia (assembly GCA_026543865.1). Taxonomy (NCBI): domain Eukaryota; kingdom Metazoa; phylum Arthropoda; class Arachnida; order Araneae; family Araneidae; genus Argiope; species Argiope aurantia. The sequence goes on along the minus strand of JAPMOR010024236.1, from coordinate 189,111 downwards.
ATTTTCAGTGATGATTAATTTGAACTGTTACAAAGAATTGACATAATTTTTCTTTATAGAATCTAAAAAAAAAAAAGGCTTATTAATTAAGTTGGTATTTTTTAAAATTATAAAACACCACATTTTTTTTTTTGTATTATAAGATAACATAATATATAATTTGCAAATGATGATTAGTTTGAAATGTTATTGGAATATTATTCCAAAATTAAGTTAAATTAATTGTTTTTAAGTTGAATAAGTTCGAATGTAGAGCTTTATAATTAAATGAAAGCACAAAATTAAACATATTACAAAACATCGCAAAAAAAAAAATCTCGTGAGACTGCGACTCTTAGGAATGGCCCACTTTGCCCATTAAATAATCCCCCTGATGGCTGTAATTGTAAATGCCATTAAACATACAGCTGCAGTTTCCGCTGAAAGACACATTGCGCATGAGCCAGTAATTAATTCCTTATCTTGTACAATGACACTGTGTTTATATTTTCAGAAAACTTTTTCAATAAAATGTAATTGCTTTATTTTTTGCGTTTTAGATGTTAGAATTCAAAGGATAAATATGATTATCTCAAGAACCGTTTTGCTAGTTTAACACTTAAAAATGCTAAAATGTTAAAAAGTGAACTATGAAAATACAAACGAAAAGAATTAAACCATCATATTGTGAACAGTGATCTTTTAGGCATAGATGTTTTCCTAACGAACTGACGTGCTTATTTATCGACTGAATTAAAAAAAAATCAAAATAAACTAATAAATAATTTAACAAATTGAACTAGAAATATTGTTTATTATAAAAAGTCGATACAGTTGGGATTAGACGAATTTAAATAATGCTAAAGAACACGAAACATGCAATGTAAATAGAAAACTAGATTAAAAAAAATAAACATTTTTTTTTATAAAATTTATTATTTTACTCAAATTAAAAAAATCCAAAAATTACATGAGACTTTTATATTAGAATTAGAATGTAAATACCTCCCCCTCCCCCCAAGCAAAAAAAAAAAAAAAAAAAGCAGAATTATATTCTTTTATAGTGTAAACAAGTTTTCTTTAAAGGTACGATTAAAAATGCAAATTCGACAATGGATTACATGTTCAAATTGACGATGCATAATTTACATGTATTGTGGGAACATGAATTGGTGGACGCTACAAAACAATATCCTGTAAATTTTCATATTATACAATACAATATCCTGTCAAAATCTGCTATTTAAATGCGTGAACATTCAGTTCTTTATGTTTTGAATTGGTTAAAGATTATACAAACCAGTCTACATGTTCTGAAACCACCCGAGACGATTCTTTTGCTAATTACTCTTATTTTATCACCCTTTTCATTGAATATATTGAGGTCTTGTAGTATCTCCAGCAGCTAGGAGTAATATCAATTTTTTAGTTGTTTTTTCATTAACGAATACAAATTCAAATTCTTTCTCACCTTGTTCGTTATCTTGAAATAAATAAATAAATAAATGAAACACTAGCTCATTTGCAGTAGCCAGGTGCAACGCGTTGAATTTTCAGATGCTGTGTAGTTCAGTTTTTTTCGTTCTTGTTTTCTTTTTTAATCTTGGCAATGCAAATCTTTCTCACCCATTACTCTAGGAATAGAAATCCAGCTGGGCTACCCAATTACGAGCATAGATTCTGAATTTATTATTCGGTTATTTTTGACTCTTTTTTTTATGTCTAATTCTTTCATTTATTTATAATCTAGAAAGTGATTAAGTCACATCACCCGTTGTTATCTTCAATATTTAGGGCGCATTCCTTTCCTTTTCTTAGATATACATTGAATAGTTGATGCATTGAGAATTCCATTGTGGTTTGCATAGATTTGGTTGATTTTCATAATTAACATTGTTGGTAGCTGTCACTTATGTGAACTATTAAATTCCGAATTATTCATATTTATGTACTTTTTTTAAAAAATGTTTAAATTTAAATTTTGATTAAAATAAAAAAATAATATTTTCACATTTTTATGATTGAATAAATTAACAATTTTATAAGAGAGATTTAATTTCCTAAATTAACGTATTTGAAAAAGCAAGCAACATATTGCAAATTTTTGAAAAAGTTTATTTCCGAATTTTGAAGCATTTTCATTTTCGCACATTTTTTATTTAACTTCACTTGTTTTACTTTTTCAAAAGTGGAATTTTGTGATCAATTTTTCACTCACTTCTTGATTTGCTAAAATTTTGATAATTTGTACATTTAATGTTCTAGATGACATATATTAATTTAATACTTATTTCAGAACTTAATTATTAGTTAATCTATTTAGTTAATTAAATATTCATTCGAAGCGAATGAAGCCATATGGTAGAGAATTTGCATGATAAAAAAATAACTAATTAATTAAAATTGAAATACGAAAAATTAAAAATAAAATTGATTATAAGAAACATTAATTTTACGTCTGTACTCGTTTTCATGCTGTACTGCTACGTTTCTAAGACAATATATAATTTTTTTATGCCTATTCCATAAACACTTAGATATTGATCTCTTGCCCTGTTTGAACCATTCAGCTTGACATATTTGTTGTTCAATACATCCCAGTTTCTTTCGTCATTTTATATAACTTAAAATTATTGTTATTTAAATTAGTTCAGTTCTATTACTGTGCAGAGTTGATAATTATACCTTGAAATAAATTTGTATGCGACCACCATTTACTTTATATTTTTATTACTTGGCCAGTTACAATATTTATTAATTTTATTATTATTATTATTATTTTTCGGTTTAAAATGTTAGTGCGTCAAAATTTTTTCTTCTGAATATGTCTTATAAAACTGAGGAACTCTTTAAAAATTTAGTCTTAGTAATTTTTCAACATAACATTTTTGTACTCGAGCATAAGATATGCTTTTTTACTTCAATACTACTACTTTACTATTTTATATATGCAATTCCATGCTTATATTTAAAAGTTTAAAAATTAGGTATTGAGCCGGGATTTGGCATTCTGTATATCAAGAATTTTCTTTGAAATTCATTTAATTTCCAACCGTGGGAATTCTATATAAATTTTTTTATGTTTGTTCTGTTTTAAGATATATTTTTTCATACTAGGATTCAATAAGCATGTAATTCTTAAATTGTATTCAAAATGTATTTCATTTATATCGAATATGAATATTATTTGAATAAAAAAAATAAAGATTTATTTTAAATTCCTATAATAATTATAATGATTGTTTCTTAAATCAAATCTAATATAGTATAAAAATGAACTGTGGAGTAATTTTAAATTTAGGAAGATTGTTCATAAAGGAAACAAACTATTTCTATAGGGTAATGCAACATTTTCCTTCGCTCAGAAGTAATAGAAGATGTGAAACATTTGAGCGGCTTTTTCTTTTGCTAATTTTACTTGCACATCAATCTATTTAATGACTGACAATATTTAGAAATGCCACAACATATTTTTTTAAGTAAAAATAAACTATATTAGGATTTCCAAATATTTGCTAAAAGTGCAATTAAAGCAATTTATGACTACACCTGTATGAGGTCGCGGTAGCCTGGTGGTAAGGTCTCGGTTTGTGAGCCATAGGGTTTCAGGTTCGAGACCAGGTTCCACCGAAGAACCATCGTGTAAGGGAGTCGGTTGCACGTTAAATCCGTCATGCCAAACGTCCTCCCACTGGTGTGGTGTGGTGTGGAGAGGGGGGTGACAGCTCAGGTGTCGTCCTCGTCATCTGACCGCGGTTCAAAATTACGAAGCCGTCCCAAAATAGCCCTACTGTTGCTTCACAACGGGACGTTAATATAACCAAACTAAACTAAACTGAAGATTTCAACTATATTTAATTTTCCATTGAATGGCATATTAGCATTTAACTAAAGAATCAAAATATCCATTTCGTTCTGTAATGTAATAAATGAATTCCTATCTGTTATAGAAGAATAATTTATGTTTAGCAAAATAAATTTTGTATGACGATTGAATAATGATTGCGTCTTAATAATTGGAATGGACAAGGCTTAAATGAATACATCATATATGTTTTCCAAATGTATACAAATTTGATGTCAATAAATAAGCTTATTAAAATTATATATTCCACAGAAAATTTATCTGATGTGTTCTTTTTCTAATAAAAACCAAAACAAACAAACAACAGCAAAAATAGATTGATACCGAAAAATTCTGGCTGAAGAAATAGGCACAAGACACACGCGGCTACCGTCACAGAGCTTGTTTATTTATTTATTAAGCATTTATTTATTTTGAGAATTTCAAGCCCACATGCTCGAGCCAAACGCCCCTTTTATTCTGCCGCAGAAGAGCCGCTTCTTTAAAGGCAAAAAGTATTTCCATAGAGAAAAAAAGTAAACTAAAAGAGCCAAAACCAGCAAGAACAGCGCAGGGAGAGAAAGAGCAACCGTGTAGGCCAGGGCTTTCGGACTATGTATGATATGGCCAATCCTGGCAAATGGATAAGTCTTGCATTATTGAGAGTGGGGCTATCCATTTTTAATGACTGCCCAACACCGTTCTTCGGGCAGATTCAGGCGCGCTATGAATCCCTCCCCTCAAACCGTCACAAAATATTCCCACTGGCTCTTAACCTTTGATTTAGAAAACTAAACTGTCATCTGAAAGATTCTATTTGAGCCCGGGGTCTGGGAAAGGACATGTAAAATGTTCCTCTTTTTTTTTCTCCCTCTCTCTTTTCCCCTCCTGCATCGAGGTCCCTTTTTTTGCTTGCTTTCTTTTTTTAAATTTCGTTTTATGACGAATAGGCGGTGTATTTATTTCCCTTTACCTTCAGCACACGTTTTTGCAAGCTCGCTGCTGCAAATCGCATGAATGGAAATGGAAGGAGAAGCTTAAAAAAAATCTATATGCACACCATTTGTGGTGCCTCAAAATCTTATGAATTAAATATGGACTCAGATTTATTCCCGGCTTATATAAATTGCATGGACTAATAAAAGAACAAAAAAAGAACAAAAAAAAAATGAAAAATCAGAGAGGAATTTTGATCAGAGATTTTTTTTTTAAACTTGTGATTATGGCATAAAGTTTGTATTTTTCAAAACGATCTACACAAAACCATAAAACATTTTATGAAGAAAATATTTTTTTGAAGTTATATAAAGGCTTGTAGAATGCAACGGATGATGCGATTTCTATAGATTCATCATGGAATAATATTATGGTTGTTGAAATAATTTTATGGGTATATACAGTGAAGTTATAGAAAAGAAAATACGAGGTGTGTTGAAAACGTGACGGGATTGGTGCAATACCCTAAATGATGAAACACACCAAGTGAAAAAGCTGGACAGATATTGACTTTACATCTTCCCTGGGTCGTCTTATCCAAAAATCGGTTGAATGGGTTGTGCATTAAAATTTTACTCTTTTAATTATAATTACAAATATGTTAAGAATAAAAATTTGATTTTGATTTGTTACTAGATAGCTATCGATTTTATATTACATAAAAATGTATATCAATTACATGTGCATCGAAATGTACATTATATGCAAACCTTTCTAATGCAAAACCTAAGCTATATAATCTTATAATTTTAATGAAATAATTAATAAAGTTAATGATAATACTTTAATTATGCGAGTATAACACTTAATTATATAATCTGTGTATATAATATTTAATTTATCAGTTTACATATTAAGGATATTATTGTATTTTTGTATTAGGTGATTATATAGAATTAAAATAAAAATACTTTTTAACGTAACTGCTAAAATTAACTGCATGCGATCAAGGACGAGGGAAGCTATCTCGCAAAATTATATTATGAAAAGATGCCGATTCGCAAAATTTTAAGTCCTTAATCAGAGAAAAGGCATTTTCTTTTCTCCTCCATTATTTTATTTATTTCATTTGGTAGATATTTTCATTGAGCAATAGACTCTCAAACTCCTAGTCATAGTTCTGATGGGGTGCCAAATTACTCTAACCCAGAGCGCTCAGATTGATTAAGACAGCTCTGACTTCTTCCACGAGTGCGTAAAAACTTACAACTTCATGGTTCTTGCCACTTCTGTACAATAGAACTTTAAAAAATCTGTATATTCTACAATCGTCACTTTTTTTTTACGACATAGAAAGTTGAGTTGAAAATTGAATCTCTTTGAATACTTGATCTCTTTGAAGCATAGTCAAAAATCCACGATTCCTCCTCTACTACAATAATTTTCAAAAAGATTTCCTCATTTTTAGCATAAGAAGATTAGACACAGCTGAAATTCCTCTTGGTGTTCAAAAGCCAGTTTTGGACCAAACTTGGCAAATACACTTCTTATAACCAAATTCTCAGCTAAAATGAATTGAAATGAATCATATACAGTGCTGAAGTCTTCGCGCAATTCACCAATAGTTATTCGATGATTTTCACTCATAGCCGAATGCACATCTTAGTCTGATATTTGAAAGTTTGATTTAGAATTCAGTACCTTCAATATTTTTATGATGATGTTGGAAACGTTTCAACAATACACTAACTCCTGTGATGTTCGTACAGTCTTCCACATAAATATTTTAAAATTTTTCTACTTAAGTATTGTTCAATTATTATTTTTATCGCTAAATTTTTAGCAAAATTTTGTGCAGGTTCTCTGTTATAGAGCATGTCACAGTTCGTTTTTTTATCGCAGTTCTACTTTACAAAAGAGACAGAAACTACAGCCTTTTACCTTTCGATGTATGCGTAGGAATTTTCAAGGCCATTATCTGCTTAACCTCTTCACTCGGCTTGTTTTAACCTTGAAGGTACAGCACCAGTCTCGATATGTTTTGATCACTTCAGGTATGTTTTTCTTCAGAATACGCTTTTTAAAAACTAAAATTTTTAACATCCTTACAGAAATGCATGGGCTTTGTAAGTGCTTTTTTCCTTATAATGGAATAAATAAAGAGTTGACTTTAAGAGACTGAGTTCAGGAAGTATTGGGAAGTATTCAGGAAGTAACTCAAAAGATCAATACTGAATCTCGGTAAGATCTTTAATTAATTGCAGTTCATATGATATTGAAGCTTATTTACCATAAGGGATGTTTAGGTGAAATGTTACTGTCCAATTCCTGCCGAACTTCCTCGTATTGCTCAATTGTGAAGAGTATCTGGCTCTATATAAATTTAGTTTATTTTAACTCTTTAACTTTGAACACATTAACAGTGAAGGTAAGGTGAAGCACATAATCTGAATAAGTCACAATTTCCGAAACTGTTGATTCAATTTAAATTTGGCATACATTTATAAAATCTTAACATTTCATTCTCAGAGGTGCATGATACTCCCAAGCGCTAATTCTTTCGAACACTAGTATTGATGATAGAGAGGTCTTATTCGCATTCTCACCTTTAATTATTTTAATTCCCGTTTTGAAGTAACTTGATGTCTTTTAAGGAGTAGGGAGCTAGGAATCTATCATTTTAAACCGTGTCAGATGACGACACTGCACCCGATTCATATTCCACTCTTTTAATATCCACACACATCAATGTAAGGGATTTTGGTCAGAGGTGAGCACCAAACCCACGTGAAAATGTGATCTTCGATAGAGTCGATGATCTCTTGCTGATGGCAACGAGATTTTACTGCTGTACCACCGTGACTCTAAATTCCTGTTAAGAAGTATAGTGTTGAAAATTTATTTCCATTAGAATTAATTATAATATAGCTGTTGCGAACACAAAGAAAACATTTCTACAAATATAGGCAGTAGTAGTTAGTAGTAGTAGTAGTTAGAAATAATATACTTCCAGAAGGTAGTTATTGCAATTAATCGCTATAGCGTAAAAAATTACATATATAATATAAAAATTAGTAATAACACACTGTGACATAGTGACCGACTGGACAAGATGGGAGAGGAATTGATGCACCGGGTGCAAATATTAGGAAGTACCATCTAGGTAAAACATTAGTGAGTTGAGAACCTCTTTAAGAAAAATATCATGGGAGGAGATAATGCAATGCTGTGGGCGTCGATGATGAAAGATGTCTTAAAGTCTGTAACGACCTTAGGTTAGCATTTCTTTTGGTCGGTAAATCATGAATTTTAATACAGAATCGTCTACATTCTGTAGTGTGGAAGGAGCTTAATCTGGCTTGATATAGGGTGAACATTTGGCGTATAGAACTTAGCAGAAAGTTGCATGGTTGAAGATAATAAATCTTTTTCTTAACAAGCTACTGAATTTCTTTCAAATGATATATTTATAAAATAAATCAGTTGTAAATTCAAAAATATTTTAAAGAGGGCCACAGTGATTATTTGCTCAAAAATATTTGAAGAAACAACTTTAAAAAGAAAATGAAATAAAATTATTAATAGGTTAAGTCAATTTTACAATTACAACAGCGTTATGTGAATTTATGAAAACATAAAATTCCATAAAATCATATAAAATTTAATGGAAATTCGTTAATTTTTTTATTTTTGATTATTTGTCGATAATACAGTTGAAAATAAAATAAAATAAAATAACATTTTCATATCAAAAATTCACTACGCGAATTTAAATGTTTATATTAATCTTATATTTAACTTAGTAAAAATTCAAGGAAAATGAGCAAATCTTTCTTTTTCATGTAATTCTTGCTTCATAAATCATTTTAATCTTTTTTTTCCAATAAAAAGAATTTCTTTCCTTTGTAAGAAAGCATAAATTGGTAATGCTGCAGCTCTTTTCTATAATATTCTGTCAATTGAAAGTATCACGCTCAAAACTAATTTAATCACTTATTATTCTATGATTTTATTTTTTTATGGGAAATCTGCCAAAATATCCACCTTTCTATACCACCAGCAATTGTATCAAACACGTCTTTGTTCAAAAATGATTAATAATATGCGGCACAGTTTGAAAAATGCTTTCCTGCTAAAGTAATTAATCTTTCAAAAAAGCCTTGATACAATAAATTATCGTTCATTTATTATTTTTTATCAGAGAAAACTCAAGATGAAACATTTTATCATTATTCACAGAAGTATTTTATCTTCAGAGTCTTACATTGTTCTTTTGACTTTTTTCTTGAACTGTCATTCACTGCGAATCAATTTCCATAATATGTGTGCGTTCTTCAAGCTATACTTCAGCCCCACCAGAATTTTTAATGAGGAACTGATTGTACTAAGAGGAACTGTTTAAATAAAGAACCAGGTCATATTTTCCACATTTTCTGCAGGATTAAAATATTGTTTTATTGCTGGATATTTATTTTGTTACATTTTTTCTGTTGTTCCAATAAATGTCTCGGAATTTTCATTCTTTTTGACTTCCATTAAAGCTTTCATTTCCTCAAGCGATGCATAAGGCTGTAGAATTTGTATTTTATATTAATCTAAAAATAAAAGTAAGCTAAAATGAAAGAAGAAACAATAAAGATGTTGAACGAAAAAAAAAAAGGAATTTATTTAATATTATTCGCTTCTTTGTTCTCCCCTTGCAAGTACATATATGAATCAAATGAGCTTCGTAAAAAATGTAGCTACTAAATTCTTCAAGGCAGATATAACTAGGAAAATTATCTTTATTTGAGATATTATTTTCGGACATTTTCTTTTATTAATGCCTGGATATGTACTAGTGTTCAAAATTTCATCTAGGGCTACAGGAAAAAATTTAATGGTGTGCAAACGAGTTGACACAATACAAAGGAAAATACCATAGGATAGATATTGACTACTAGTATTATCATGTATCTAGATCATCAACACAGAGAAGAGTAAAAAAGATATTACATGACGCAACAAAAGAAACGAGATTACTATTGTATATGATCCTATATTTACACCTATGTGTGAATTCATGTTGAAAATTAGATAGTTTCCTTAGGTTCTAAGAATTCATTATGTATAGTTTTTGCATGGGGAAGGCTGGTTGTAGTTCACTTCCGAAGTGGATCCCAGGCATGTTTGCAAATGGTTAAGGACCAGAGATCTGGTTTGCCAATCCATATATTGAGTATCCTCGCTCTCCAAATATTTATCAACCGGAGAAGATCAACGTGGACAAGGGATATCATCCATAAAAATAAAAATCAAGGAAAACTGCGCTCCTGAAAATGCAACCACAGGTCTCCAAGTTTTCATGCCTACATCCAACATAATGCACGAGTCACAAAACTTCTCGTGCAATATTTTCCAATGAAAAGCAAGTTTATCATGATGCAGAGAGCATTATCATTGAAGCAGATACTAGTAAAAGAATGTTCTATTTACTGATAAGTTCATATTCAGCCTAACCGCTGATTCTCGCCTTAAGTTCATCAGGAGAGAAATAGGGATCCGCTACCTGTCCATAAATATCCCAGAAAAATACCCGTATAACAATAGAGGTTTAAGGATTTGAGCATGCGTACTGTTGGACAGGAATACAGACCTTCATGTCTTTAAGAGAGTATGTAAGATCTCATCCCTAATTATGAGAGAAGTCAGATAGAGATAAGATCTTGGAAAGGTAGAATCCTTTCGTGGACGTCAAAGTCGAATTCACAAAAGGCTCATCTGATTAATAAATTTCTGGAAACTGAAGATATTCAGCATATGCATGGTCAGTAAGATCTCCAAAGATTAATCCTGTAAAGCCAGTCTGAAAGACTCTTAGGTAAACAATTGCAACTCGCCTTCCCATTTAAGAACTAAGAATTGCATCACTGGAAGAGTAGGAGGAACTGCCATGGGGAATCATAAATTTCCCAACTCACAGTATGAATTCCTCTTGTGAAAACTGTATAAATGTAAAATAGAATTATATTTCTTATCAACCTATTTTTTTCATTCACTTTTTAAAGTTTGATTTACACTTTTATGCATTTATGACGCCCTACAAACGATCATGCTTGTAGACCATAATTATTGTATGGTATTTCGTTTTGCACTATGTCAGCCTAAATACATATCAAATTTCATTAAAATTTGTCTAACTTCCAATATTCTCTTAACTTGAGAAAACATGATATTTACGAATACATGTACTAGTACTCGCTGAACTAAGTGTTAGTTGAATTTCAGGAAGCTATAATATCTGGTAGCATATTATAGCTTCCTGATCTGATAGCACAGTCTTGATTTCAGTAATTTATTACCGTAAGTTCGAAACCTAATTCAATCGCATACCCATCATGTATTTAAACTTGGTATAAGTAAAATTGCTTTGCCGTCGGTTGTATATTTTTACGCTTGTGTTGATTTGGAGGATAAGGTCAAATATAGTCTTCGCCGATTGATCATGGCTCAAAAGTACAATTCCCGTTCCCAAACAGTCTTCGAGAAGCCTTACAATGTTAGATATTCATCTCACTAAATCAAATTATAAAACTAAAATTCTGTCGTGAAAGGTCTCCTTCATTGGAAAAAAAAAGTTAAAATTGGAAAATGTTTTGATTTAATTGTTTTTACTAACTAAACACAATTTGTACATACAGAGCATGTGGAATTCAACAATTGATTGGAAATAATTCTCCATTAAAGCGCTCATAGTCATGTTGTCATTTTAAAAAAAATTGTTCTTTATAAGTGGGAAAAAGTAGTTTAGTTTAGTTATAGCTACATCCTGTTCCAGAGTAACAAGACAGCAATTTTAAGACGAAATTCTGAACGAAATTCAGACGACGAGGGCAGAATTCCGTTCCCAATTATTCGTTCTATGCCAGCGGAAAAATTTATCCTAAGGAATTTAGCGTGCGGTGTACCAGTTTACACAGATGGTTCAATTCGATTCCAACAAACCTACAAGAAGTGTAGAAACCACAAATTGGTAAGGCAGCGTCGGAAATGTCTTCTTCACGAGCTACGGTAAAGTAAATAGAAGGCAAAAAATGAAACAGCAAACGCAGTTAAATATTTTAATCAAAATATTTACATTAACAAAGATCATAAATGTTACAGAAGATCTACAAAATTGGAACTCCAAGATCTCTCTCAGGCTTGTAATAGTAACTGCTTGGTCTTGCTGTGTCTTGGAATTTCCAGCCAGATATGATCGACAATGTTTTCTGTTGATTCAGCTAGTGTCTGACACTTTTGCTTTCATGTGCTCCCGAAAATAAATAAATAACAGCTGATAGTTATCCGATGTAGAGTCCAATATACCTCGACGGAATCAATGCTGCCTAAATGTATCGTTGAAGCATTGCTTAACTCCAATGATGAAATGCGAGGGTGTCTCATCATGCTGAAATTACACTGAGTGATGTAGTACCCGAGGAACATGTTCTTCTAAAAGTTCCTGCAGGTTTTATTGTAGAAAGGTGTATTGTCTGCAAATCAAACGGTGAAGCATAAGATCTTATGAGATACTCTCCTTCAATGTCGATAGAAACATTTACATCAAAACGATTTTGGGCTGCACGAATGCAGCCCGATTTTCATACAACTACATCTACCGCATGAACAGCACATTTCCGATCCTGCAATGCCATGTAATTCGAATAGTCCTTGTGTCACTTATCACCTGGCACTGAATCACCCTGTCTACATATCGATTATTATTACACTTGGGTAATAATAATGGAGAGTTACAAAAAAAACTCTGCTTTCTAATTAATGTATTTGTTATATTCACGCCTCGTTTTGAAGTTCTTTTGGTGAGGGACCTTGTTATTTTGGATCATAGTCAGATGATTGCAGCAGCCCCTGAGCTGATAACCCCTTTCCAAATTTCTGTAAAACTTTGGAGTTAAGACGTTTAACATTCTAGGAATTTAATGTGCAAAAAGTGCACTGAATCCAATTGTTGATGAAATTAGGTGTCGAAGACAAGAAGCTGAGACCCAAAGTTGAGATTAGGCTTTTCCTCCATCACCCCATATAACCATTGCTCTGTTTTTCTCATTGAATCTTGTAGAAAAAGAAACAATTGCAATTTATCTGTCTTATTTTAATTTTACAGTTATAACTACTTAATAGGTATATCTCGTTTAATATATCAACTGATATATGCTAAACTAAAATGAATTAATTTAATAATTATTAATTATAGACAACTGAAAAATGAAATTTCCTGAAAACTTCTTCAAATGCATAATAAAAATAATTATAATTTAAATTAAAAAGTGCAGCTGAAAAGTATTATTCAAGTGCTGCGTGGGAAGCACTAGACAGCGCACATGCTAGGTGAAAAGCAAAATATTTCATGTCTCTTGAATTAATACTGTATTGAGATGATACAGGAAATATTGCAAACTTAGATTCGAAAAAAAAGTTATTTGTTATTCAAATCCATGAAAAATATTTGATTTATTATTTTATTTTATTTTAAAATATTGGTGCAAGTTTTATTTAGTGATCCTTTTCTTTCATAAACGTGAAAAAAATATTATCATTGCAAACTTAGAATCAAAAACATCAAAAACATTTTGTGAGATATTCATTGATAACTTATGCATTTTGCAAAAGCTGTTTTGGATTTCTCGAAGATTGTATTGCATTGTTTCTCAATTATGCAGGGATTCTTTTGAAATATTTCTTTGAAGTTAACAACTCAGTTATTTCAATAACTGGTGATATATATCTGGAATATATATGCTTTTATTTCTACTTTGAAAAATATAATGATATTTTCCGACAAAAGATTATATTTTATGTATCTGTCTTGAAGATCGTTATGATATGTTTACGGCATAAATATAGCCATGAAATCGAATAACAGAAATAATAATAATAATAATAAAAAGAATTTTGATGACAAAAAGATTTTTCTGCATTTTCAAAATATTATTCAAATTTACTTTAAACCTGCTATTCTACATTCAAGGAATAATTTATAACAAAAACTTTTAAAGCAAAATTGCGAAATTCTTGTCTCCAAAAAACAACCGCATTCATAAGATTAGAATCACAAGACATTTTGAAACTTCTAATTTTACATGATATTCTGATTAATATCTTATTTAAACATTTTTGAAAAATAAAAGGGAATAATAAGCTTTCATTTTAAGATATAATTCTATCTAAATTAACCTCCTCTTATTTACTCATTTACTCATCATAATGATCTCAAATTATTTCAATCAGTGATTGTAATTGGATTTCTATTTATTAAAGGATCTGAAGAATTTTAATTAAAAGATGAATTATCTGAATGAGATGAAATTCACTTTTTAGAATTTAAAAGGAATTATTAGTATTATTTAACGATAACTAACCTATTTGCATCTTTATTTAATTAATTTCATCCTCTACTACTACTACTGAATGTCTATTTATTTAGTAAAAATAACAAAATATTGCTAAATAGCGTGCACTTGAATGTGGGAAGTGTTCTTTTGAGTTTTAAACAGAGAGAGCAATTTAAATTATATTTCACCGTTTTAAAAGACATTTAATACGTATTTTGTTCGTTCTACCAGAAAAAGTGTTTCATTATTTTAGATGAATAACTATGACTGCATATTGCATTACTCATATCATTACGCATAAGACAATATTCTGCAGCTATCTTACAAATTCAATAAAAATTATTCATTTTCAAAAGTAATTATGTTTTCATACAATTATTGTTGCTTAAAATAATTTAGTGCAAATAGCGTAGAATATCATCTATTTATGAATAATAACTGTTTCATTTTGGATGAAATTCAGTTAAATTCATATGAAGATGTTATTTTTAATCAACGTTAGTTGACATCATATTCTATTTTTGTATGGATCAATTTGTAATGTATTTTTCTTATTTTGAAATATCGATCAAAATTCAAAGAATTTCTGAAAATAATATACGAATATAATTCAATATTTTGATTGATATCAAAATATTGTAGATAAAAAAAATTTCGAAAATTTTTTCGAATTATAAGTGAAGAATTCAGAAAAAATTACTACCACTCAGGAAGATACAAAATATAAATATATATGAAATTATAAAAATATAATAAATATATTTTATAGGAATGTTTTAAAGATTTTTAAAATCGTTATTCTCAGTTATTTGATAGTGATGCATTCAGTTTTACAAATGAAACTAACAGATAATTGATTTACTGAGCACATGGGGATGCTTTGTTGGTAATTTTTCAACTGATAGAGAACCACTTGAATTACATAAAAAATTGGAAACGACGAAACAAATATAAAAAAAAATCAAAATTTTGACACCAAGTATATGTTAGCTCGATGCATACGAACCCTTACGAAGGTAATTTTTATCCCCCCAAAAGCGAACACTAAACATCGAACGTATTTATTTTCAGGTTTTTAAAAAAATGAACACTGGGAAAAGGCAGGAGAAGAACAAAACAAAAGAAAGTAAACCGAAAGAGAAACACCTTTTATTCCATTCCTGTGTATACCGAAATAAATAATAAGTAGCAAGGAAAAAGCGACATGCGACACCGCTTTTCCAATATCTCGTATATTTGTTCTTCTGGCACAAATGGTAGCTCACGGAATAAAAAAGGAGCGAATGATAGAAAGCGATGTTTTCATATTCGCCGTGTGGCAGCGCCTTCCCTGAAGGGCGACATTTATCTAAGCGTTGATACTGGCGGAGAGGGGTGGAGATAGAAAAAGAACCAAAAAAAAGTTGAGGGAGAAAGTATTCCTTCACTTGACCTCCAGAAAGGCAATCTTCCTTCCCAATACAGCGCGAGAGAGAAAGATGTGTTTATCGGGTCGACTGCGCTACGTTAAAGGGGCGTCTCACTCATTTGTAGGGCGGCGAAGTATGAAATTATATCTGGCGAGTCTCATCCCTGAGTACCCGTTATTGGGCCACATTATGACACGTTCGCTTCAATGATTGCCTACAATACGTCCGGTATGCGCCCCTGAGGGGGAAAGGGCGGCACCCCCCATCCATCATTCCTGCGCCCCACTCTTGCACCTTTAAGCGTATTTACCTAGCTATCTATCGTTGTGTGTTGGGGGAGGGGGAGCACTGGGGCGTCGCATCAAAGGCTTTCATCTCCTGTCGGAATGCCTAAGCAGGGCGGTAACCTGACGCCCTGTGCCCTTCCAAAAGAATGGGTCCAGCCGTTAAATGAATCTGTGGGAGCTGTTATGCTTCGAGAAGGTGCGGTTTTTGAACCATAACGTGGAAAGGCAGCCGATTGCGATGCAATTTGTTTCAGAGATTGAAGATGGTTTGGGAAAAGGGTGGGAATTTAAACCAGTGATCAAATTATGAAGTAAGGTCTCTCCTCAGCACAAAAGAATTTTTCAATCAAATACTAATATAGTAAAACAAAAGGGTTCGGAATATGGTATAAGGGCAAATATTTTCTGAATAAAATTTATATTTATATTTGAAATTTGGTACAGCGAGGAAGACAGTTTATACGCTATAAATTTCCAAGGTATTTAATCACCTTCAAATAGGTTATGACAGTCGCATTTCTGAACATAGTTGGTCCGATTGGAAAACTAACTGAAGAAGAAAAGCGGGTTTCTTTATTTCTTCACAAATTGGTTTTGTATTCTTAGGAAAATGCGAATGATTGAAACAAGGTTAGTTTTTAATATGGCTTCAATTAACTGACATTCTTTGATATAACTGAAATTGCAACTACGATACACTCTTAATTTGATCATCTGCTAGTAAAAAAACTTCATTGGAGGTACACACACACACACACATATATTGCATTTATTATTTTAAAGCATATTTAACTCACTGTGAATTCTGTCACTTAATTTTGACAGAATGAAGCAACAAATATCGTAAATTAATAAACAACATTGCGATTTCCTTTTAAGAAGTGCAATGGAAATTAATATTCGAGCGCAATTTTATTTTTAAAAAAAATACAAACTTTTAAAATTATTTACCAAAAGAATTATTTTTAATTATTAAAATTATTTACTCTAAAAATTATTTTTTACTATTACAATTATTTAGATTAAAATTACATACTTTTAAAATTATTAAATATATCAAAATTGACTTTTGCGTTTAGTCGTCTTGGATACAATTAATAAATAAATGAGAAATTATGAAGTGTTTCGGAAGAGTCTTTCACGGTCTGTAAAAGTTGAAATGGAATCCTTCAGTTTTCTTCAAATTTTTCTAATTTTAGATTGAAAAATTTATCTCCTTCACCTTTTTGCCATTGTTTGGTTTTGTTTTGACTGAAACTATTCAGTTAAATTTTTTGCAGATATCGTTTCTCGAATGCTTTTTACAAAAGCTACTATAACGTTGTATAAGAACATTTTGTCTCATTCCAAAAATGTTGAAATTATTCGCTGAAGTATAAATAACAATAATAAATAAATAAGTAAATAACAATTAATAAAGGCCACTGATATGACAACAACAACAACAACCCTGCATTGAAGTTATTCGCTTAAAGATAGCGCAAATAACAATTAATAAAAGTCAACGATATAAAATAAAATCAACAATCCCGATCTTGGAAGATTAATTGTTATATTTGGTAGCAATAGTTTAGGTAGCTTCCCTTATAGAAAAAACAGCTTAAAATGTATATAAGCACATTTGTTTCAACATTTTATAACTGAAAAAATGAAAAAACGAAATTAGATATAAAAGACATTCTATAAAATATCTCCTTACATGTCTATAAAGTATCTACTTCAATCTTCGATGTTTCTAAACTTATAATCTGAGGGAAACTCAAGAAAAATGAATTTCAAGATCATACATCAAGAGCATATCTTAGAACCCAATGATACTTCACAAGAACATTCCGACTTCAGTAAAGCCGCAATAGAAATCCACTTCAAGAAAACAAAATATAGTTATCTTAAAATACACATTAAGCTTAAATGGGAGATACTGGCCCTCCTGTAAGTTTTTCGATATGAGAGAAGATTTTCCCTCACGTTTTCAAAGACGATAATAAACGGATAAACCCAAGTATTAGTTCCATGAGCTGTTTTTAAGAATCAAGTGGTTAACCGCAGTTCCTCTGTAGTTTGACTGATAATCAGTAGGGGTGTCTGCGTGACGAATCGAGCGGTCGGTTCATCTATGACTTTTTTTCTTGCGTCTTTTTTTTCTTCTGTTTGGACTTTTTTTCTTCTCTTCAATTCTATTCGTGCTAAAAGATATCTACCCAACCCCGGTAATTTCGCTTTCTTGATATCAGCAACCTGTCGGGTGACAATTTATGTGTTTTCTGGATGCTAGATACAAATGTAAAAGCTATAAATATACAGTTGTCAAAGATCTCGGATTCTTCAAAGAGGATACGAGGTGGGCAGCTACTGTTTGATGGTAGAATCGTTTTACCTTAACAATCGCTTTAATCGAGTAAACGCGAAATACATTAGTGCCTTCTTTTGCAACAGCCGAAAAGAGCTTTTTTAAATGCTCTTTTTTCCCATTGATCAAGATCTTGCTATCATTAGTTAGGAACGCATGATTAACGTTTTTGTATTGATACTGAATGTTTACTTTTGCTAAAAAATCCTCTGCATATTTCTGCTTCAGTTCAAAGCCAGAAGAACTTAAAGTTTAGAAGTACTGCTATAACAAGCAGATAATAGTTAGCATATAAGAAATAAGTATTTAAACTATTTAAAATTTTTCATGTTTGTCTTTCCTTTTTAGATAAGTCAATTTATTAAACATCATATTTAAATATATGTTAAATATGAATTAGACAGCTATTGGAGCTGATAATATTTATTTTGGTGGTAAATAAATGCTGTCAGTTCCGTTGCTGACTAATCAATTCTCATTATTATTATTCAATATTTGTCATATGACAAGTTTAAAGTATTTAAAATTTACATAAAAATCGGAGGAAAAATTCTATTTTGATTTTTTATATAATTATTTTTTTTCCTTGATTTTTTTTCTTTTTCTTTCTTTCTTTCTTTTCTTTTCTTTTTTTTTTTTCGTTTTTGTTTCCGAAGCAATATATATATATTCAGTTACTAACTTATATTCTATTTTAATATATTATATTTCTTCTAAGATTAAAATAATTTCTTTAAAATGCATATATATTTATAAATTTCTTTTTTTTTCTAAGAGGAAGAACATTTAAAAACTAATTTAATTGTATTTCAAATATTTTTAACGGAAGCAAATTATTCAAGCTGAAATTTAGTTTTATTAGCCCCTTCATTTTTTTCAAGAAATATGTGCCCACTTTCCAAAAATTTTAATGATCTGCTCAGTTTTTTTCTTAAATATCAATTATTTTCGTTATTTCATACGCGTTGCTTTATGGAAAAGGGGAAAAAGTTTTTTTTTTTTAACGAAATAGAATTTAGCCTCAATATCTTGAATCACGCTTGATTTTGTCATATATTTTTATAAAAAAGTGAAAAAATGTATAATTTTATTTTTAGACATACAATATGTAATTTAGAAACTTTTTTTTAACATTGTACTCAACATTAAGAGGTTTTTATTGCTTCAATAATATTTTGAGATATGAAATCACTAGAAAATTCATTTGGATTGTTTATTAAAAATGAGCTAATTTCATTAATATAACTTTATGATATGAAGTTAAGAAATATATTAATATCATTCATTTCCTGGAAACTTATCAATTTTCAGGAAATTGTGGTTCTAAATTGCTCTTATCTGACAAACTAATGAAATTCTCAGTTTTTCAAAGAATTTTTATTGATCTATCGGCTTAAAATATAGCTAAGTTTTTCCACGTAACATCCCAACAATTATAGAAGCTCCATTATTAAATACATTCTTCTAATTCTCGGCCAGCTTTCTTAAATTAACAAACTACATTCCATTTTGAAGCTGCATACAAACAGTTTGAGAAACTCCTCTCGAAGTCGATATAATCAAAAGTAGCACTCACGGTCTGTACTTGAGATGGTATTCCAATCGTCTAAATTTCTACACTACATCAGCCCGAAGACTGTGTACTCGAAACTTATTAAAAGTGCATTAGACCCACACACTCTTTATAAAGCTAGGTAATAGACGCTAGATTAGTAATGTTGTTTAAATCTTTAAAAATTTTAACATTCAAATCAACATTAAATTCTTTTAAGCTTCTTCAAAGGTTATATTTAAAGTAGAAATAGTTGTAGTTTTTTTGATTCAGTAAAATTTTGTCTTTTCAATCAATCCATATTTCTCTCCAATTTTGCCAAGAAAAAAATATTCGTGTGTTAATTCAATTATTTTTAAAGAATTGTTCCAAGTTTCCTAATGGCTGAGTTTTATGTTGATTTTTTTAATTAAATGAAAGTAAAAGTTTCGTTATTTTCGTTATGTTTATTCAATAATTTGATTTTAATCATGCCTCTAATTTCATTTCATTTTTCTTACGTGCATTTAGGTCTTTTAAATAGGAAATACTTACTTATTTTCTACATTAATTTTTATGTAAATAATGTGATAGTGAACAAAAATTCAATAATTAAATATTCTCTATTGTTTCAGTTAACTTCTTAAAATAAATAGTTTCAATCTTTTTCTTTACATTTTCAGTGGCATAAGATTCCACGCTGTCATCATACATTCTACGAAACTTTCAATTCAAATATCTTCTGCAAAATAACTGCTGCATAGAACCTTTTGCACCCTCTGTCTGCCAGCCAGAAATAATTCGAAATGAAAAGTAAGTTGTATTGCTTTGTCTTATGTCACATCAAGGCTATCTCCTTTGTCCAAAGGATGAAAAAAGGAAAGAAGACAGTTATTTCTCTGCTGCTTCCTTGGAAGGCATCTAAAAAATATGGTCTGTAGATGAATGAGGGTGGGATAGCAGGGTGTGTTGTATGAAAGGCTTCTAGTAAGAAAAAGATCCAGGAATTCAGATAGCTAGGATTACACTGTCAACAAATGACACGGGCTTCCCGGCATCGCTTGGACTTGGAAGTGACCGAATGATATTGTTGGAACACGTTGCCATGGTGACGATGTCGCGATCTTGTCAATCGCTTCATCAGCGTTATCAGTAAGCGATCCCCATCTCGCGTGCTTCGGGGTCCGCCCCATTGGTTGAATTTGACGAGATTATATGTGTAGGACCCTTCCTGACATCAGCTATTGCAGGGGCGCCGCTTCCTGATGGTCCATCTTTTCACTCGATCTGTCACTGCTTTGAGTTTTCCGGTGAGGGAGGGAATACAGAAAAAAAAAAAAAAAAAAAAAAATCGAACAAATCGACCGGGAAATTGATGACATATGAATGACGGAGATTTATCTATAAAGTGAAATAAAATGCATATATAATATATGTATATGAAAAGACGAAAATATTTGCTTGAAAAATTTATTCTACAGACATTTTTTTTTCTTTATTGATAGCTTTAGTTACATGCTCTTAAGCTTGTTTCAGATTTAAGATATCGTTAGAAACTTCAAGTGATTAAATATGATTTCTGTAACAAACTAAAATTTTCACAGCTTTATATTTAAAATACAAAACACAAACATTAATTAATGGAAACTTGCAAACTATGAATGAGAATCATAGTAAAATATGTGTCATGAAGTGAAACTAGCTGTTTATAAAGAATCCTTGCTTAGTTTATTTAATATTCTGTTTGAATCTGGAACGATAAATTTGTGGAAATTTAACTTCAGAACCTTCTTGAACAAGGTGATTACTTTTATAACGTTTATTTAGATTGTTTGAATCTTTTTTTAAGAGAAGATTTACTTAAGAAGTATTTATCTTTTCAGTATGGCCATATGCGACTTACACAGTTATTAAAATAAGCATCATCTTGTGCCATTTTCTTTTGAGAAAATCCAATCTATGAAAATGAAAAAAAAAAGGGGGAGGGGAAGAATTTTTTTTTTTTTTTTTTTTTTTAAGATAGCCTAACAGAATGCTGATTTTTATTTCAAATTTTAACAAAAAAAAAGAAAGAAAGAAAGAAAGAAATTTAAAAAAAAAATATTGACGAAAACTGAATGAAAATCGCAGAAGTAACTCTTTAAAAAATATTAATAGTATCTTGTATAATTTTGCAAATGTAAGATAAGAATATATTTATGATCTAGCTCAGTAATATGTGGATGGAAAACCAGGATGCCTTTCAGCATGCAGCATGATTAGAAGGATGTGGTTAACGGATAAACAACAACAACAATAAAAAAAAAACAGCGGGAGAGGTCTCACAACTGCCTTGCATATTGTCTAATAAAGATGTTATTCCCACCCCTTCTTAATGATTGTCAACCTTGGGTAATATATTAGTCTTTGTGGTGAATTTGTCATTTTTAAAAAAATTTATCATATGATCCTATCGTATCGTTGGCGAGTTTTTTTGGCGATTAATCCCTGGCATGCGGTTAATAGCATCAGAAAATCGAATTTGGGTTTTAGACACGCTTTTTCCAACTATTAAAACGAAAATCTGATATAATCTATACTTGTCACAAAATCGTATACCAGATTTGATATATTTAAGTCATTGCGTTTTTAAATTATCGTGTTTACAGGTTTTTGAAAGTACACACCAACAGACGATTAACCCGTAGTTGGATTTGTCTCAAAATATCATGACCTGTATAATAGTTGTTAAATCTGTGTACTGAATTTTATCTATGTAGCTCTCTTCGTTTCGTAGTTATCATGCAAACTAAATTTCTAAGAACCGGGCAGACAGACGTCCACAGAACGGAATTTGCTCAAAATTTGATAGGAATCTACAAATTTGGTGTAAAAATCGTATACTAGTTAGATAACAGTTAGATCATGCGCAGTTTTCATTCTTATCACAGTCCATATTGATATTGAAAATAAGAGATAAGAATCTTGAACGCTTTGATCATCGGAACGGAGAATGAGAAGTAAATGATTAACTAAAAGCTAAATGATGGGTTGAATTAAATTTAAAAGGAATTAGTTATAAGCATAGTGTAAGTTTAAAAATAAAAGAAGCTAAAGGAGGAAAATTTTGAAAAGTGCAATCTCATATTGTAAACTATATAATATAAATATGTTAAGGAAGTAAGAATTAGAATTAGGTTTGCAGCTAAAAATCTATAGGTTAAGTTCTGAATTCTTATAAATCTATAGGTTAAGTTTCCATGTCAAGGCTACCCCAATTGGAAAATTCCGAGATATTCAACAATTTTAATAAATAATACATAACAAATAAATAGTATGAAATTTTATTAAATAAATTAATTATATTTTTCATTTTTTTAATAATTTAATTAATAAATGGAACTTTAATTTTTTTTTCAATTGCAAAATCTGAGAATTTTTTCTCTTTTATTTCATTTTATTTCTTTGGATGCATTGTATAACAATTAAGTTCTCGAGTGAATGAAGAGACTTAAAATGTTATTCATTTAAGATCACTCAGAAAACAAAATGCGGACATATTTAACAAAAGGAAAGGATTTAAAAATGAAAAATAAAAAATTATAGTTGCTTTCCTACTGAGCAATACAAATTTGAGCTACAGATTATATTTTTATATAACCTTAACAGGAAATTATAGGGACCAATGAAACGATTTGAAACGAATTAAAACGGTTGAATTTTATAAGCCAACAGTGATAGTAATAATTTAAATAACTTTTTTTTTCAAAGCTGGTTTTATGTACAAGTCACAATACAAATAATATTATTTTGTTCAGCTTCAAACTTCTTTTTTTTTTTTTTATGAATTGGGGGTGGGTGGGTGTTGTCTTTTTTGTTAACCTCGTTAGTGGTTCGAAATATTTGACCAACCGGAATTTAGGGACTTCTGTGTTAGAAATGCAATTGTATCTTGAGGCCATAAATCAATTAGGGTCAGCCTGTTTCCAATCTTTTCCCCCCACAAATGTTGCAATCCGATGACTGCGTCAAATTACAAGATTCCAATTGGTAGATGTTTTCATGGTATGGTAAGAAGAATTTTATAAAGTTTTTACATGACTTTGTTCAATGTTTCTGAAACATAGGAAAATATTGCAGCAGAAATGCTGACAATTTAATGAAGATAAAGAATGTCCTAAAAGCCAGAGTAAGATATATTTTCCAAACATTACATATCCACAAAAGAATTTTTAAAAATACAGAAATTCTTTAAAAATGTTTAACTGTCTTTGTTCCCTACTAGCCCTTTTTATATGCGTACATCATTTCTACATTCTAATGTTTAAGATGCATATTTTTAATTTAAAAAATAATATGATAAAAAGGTCAAAAATTTGTTTTCATAATGAATTGAAGAATTTAATATTAAACATTTAATAACGGTACATATTTTAAGAAATTAGAGTTTCAGAATCCTTGAAATGATGATTAACTGAATATAATTTCCTTGTGAAATTTCTTTTCTGAATCAAAAGAATAACTGACAGAAGAAAACTTGTGCAGTAATATTGGAGAAGAACGAAATTAATTCATTCAAACAAATACAACAAACAAAAAATTAAATTGTGCAGTTTTTAAATATTATTCATTTGACAATAATAAATGTTAGCAGATGTATAAATTAAATATACGTACACTTCTAATTACTTTAAAGAATCACAATGAGTTAAATCTTGTTATCTCTTTTGTATAATGAATTGCATCCTTATGAATTTTATATTAGATTAATAAGATTCGATAAAAAAATATTTTTGAAATATTTTTTATGATGAAAATTGGAGAAAAATTGATAATTTATTCAAAACTGATTGTGTGTCTTAAGGTTTCTTATATGTGTATTCTGATTAATTTTGTTCTAGAAGACTTGACATAATGACGGGTTTTCTTAAAGATAAAAATTTTCAGAAGAATTCATAAACGTATTCTCAGATTTATATGTAAAAGAAGAATGTACAAAATAAACTGACGTTGTAAAGATAAAAATTAAAGCTGTCATTCATTTTTTATAGCTATAATTGTCTCTTAAATTAATGTTCTTTTCTTGTAATTCTAGAAATTGAAAGATAACATAGTTATTCTTAATTTAAAAAAAAAGATTACATTTTCGTGTTTCTATACTTCATATGTCGTCTGTCTTCTGAAACTCAGTAAGCAAAATTGCCAATATCCTGCATGAGTCGAAAGCTGTAATAGCTTAATAAAGCTGTTTACATACAGGAAACGAAAATGAACTTGTTCACCCCTTTGATATAGACTGGCTGGAGAAATCAATGCTACAACTTTCTTCCTCTTGTGGAAGTCCCAAGCCCTATTAATAACCTAATACTTTTTTAAGGTGAGATTGCAGTTTTATCTTTATTTGTTTTATCATAGCAGGGGAGCTTTGTCAAGGCTGTCTACTTCAAAGTCGGTCTGCTGATACAGCAACTATACATTTAGGAAATTTGAATTGTGGTTTACAAACGAATTTAAAAATATGAAGAAAAATCTAAATTGATTATAATTAAATTAAATCGAAATTTGAATCCCAATTGAATTGATTAAATTAAATAGCTATTTGATTTTAATTTGAATAAGATCGAGTTCGATGCAGGATCCCTTTGAAAGTAATTGGTTCAATCGTCTAGAGATCAGCTCTGCCAGTGTCATATTTTGAAAATTCAAAATGGTCAGGAAATCATTTAAAAAACTATTGCACTCTACTTGTTTGGCAGGTGCACAAAAAAAGATCTATGTTTGATTTTTCGACCTGAGAATGTATTTAACCCTCTAATTAAACAATACATCTTGTTTGTTACATATATTGTTATTTAAATCTGTGTAACTTAACTGCATCCAAATGTTTCTTATCTCATAAATTAATTGACCTAATTGCTAAGTTAAAAATTAAAAGTTTTGCAATTCGATGCATAAGTCGTACACTTTTTTGTATATAAAAGGATTAATCTAAATAATAATAATAATGCTAATTTTCTGTACCAAAAATCAGCAGGCAATAAAATATTGCAATGGTACATTACGACTACGTATTACGCTTCGTCACCGCACTTAGCTGCGAGGGAAAATGCAGTAAGTCAAGTGCCTGATGGGCAACTGACTATTTTCTTTTTATGAAACGAACACAGACAACTCTACGATATGATATATGTTATTGATGAACATAGCCGGGCTGACACTGAGGCGAGGATTATCGAAAAATCTCAGAAGCACTTCATGCAACCCATCCTCCGTTTTTCTCGCGTCCCGTAATCTCGTCATACTCTTCCGTTTTCGCATCGGGGGTCCTTTCTCCCCCGAAATCTTTTATTTCCTGCCCCCCGACACATCGCCCCCGCTGGGTCGACCGCTTTACGGTTATTAGCGAAGCTCTAGGGGTTGCGACTGCCAATCAAATTATTGTTACATCTCTGCGCCTTTTGCTGACACGGGAACTGAAGATAAATTAATCGGCGGGGAGGCTAGGAGGGATGAGGAAGATCTGTTCTCCCAACATCCCTCTCTCTCTCTCTCTTCCCCCTCTCTCTCCATCTCGAAGTGAATGCTGGTAGAATTTTCAGGACACGATATATACACCTTAATTAGAAGTTTGCAGTCGGAGTTGGGTGACTGCATTATTCGCAATAGGGTCGAGCTGATGATCGAGTGTGGATCTTTTGGTTGTTTTGAAGGACGGTTTGGGGTCGTTATTCTTGTGCAGTCTGGATATTGGATGACAGCGAGGGTGGGGGGTACTTAATTGCGATTCATCTTTATTGGGTGTTTTAATGCTTTTAATACGAAATTTTGTCGCGCCTACCTCTTTCGTGGTTATGTTGAGGGGGGGGGGATCTAAAGCATCCACCTTTGGCGATGAGAGCTTTCTCATTTCGTATTGTTTCATGAGGAGCGTTGGATTTGTTAAGAGTACTGATTTGTTAATCAAGGTTTATTCGTATGATTCGATGGACTTGCCTGTTACTTTCGAAATGGAGAGACTGATTAAAAGAATTGTGGCGGGGTGGTGGTGGCTGAATTGCAATTTGGGGGAACATTCTGATCACAGAAGCGAAAGAAGTTAATTTCCCTTCCTTTAAATATTTTAGCTAAAGGGTGTAATTATGAACTTGTTAAATTAATAATTTATTCTGGCATTCTTATTTCTTTTTATTGCTGGTTCTTAGTTAAAAACTTGTTGTGGCTTTTGACGCATCAGGGTCTTACTGAAAATGTCCTATTATAAGCTCGCGATATCTTTGTGGTTGCAAAGATCAGCTTGTAGCATCTCAGTTTCAGGAAGGGTAGATCTTGGGTTAGACTTGACTTTACTGAAAGTTCGTTGGAAGTGTGTGCTTGGTGTTTACTAAATCTGTCACACTGGATTAAATTACTTCAAGTTGTATTGGCGTGGAGATTTAGAGTACTGGATGCATGCTCAGATGTCATTCTTGCCATTTGAGCACTTCTCAAAATTGTGAAATTCGTTTCAAAATAACCTTTTTATAGCTAAAAAAATACGATGCAAATTAATCTAAATTTTTATATATATATATTTTTTGTAACCAATTTCTTGTTCAATTAAGTATAAAGTTATTGCACTATATATATATATATATATATAAGGAATTATATATTTAAGCCCTACTTTCATTTTTACAATAATTATTTTCATAATCGAATTCAAATTTTGTTTATCAAAAAAGATTTGAAAGAAAATATTCTATCTTTTAATCAATTTTTTTTATTTGAAAATTTCTATAGTTCGGCTTGAACAGGAAGATTTAAAAAGTTTTAAATGAATATTTAATCTTAAGCTCTGAAGCATTATTTATTATCTATTTATTATCTATTATCAATTTATTATATTATTTATTCTCTATTTTATTATTATTTAAGAATTTTTAGTTTAATTTCATTATTAATTTTCTATATTAGTAAAAGGATGAAAAGCACTAGACTAGCTTAATCATTCTTAATAATAAAAATAATAAAGTTTTTTATGTATTTAAAAATATTAAAGACGTTGTTACATTTTAGACAATTTATATATCTTTACTGCTGTAATATCACATAATGAGTTAATTTCACTCAGAATAAGAAATTATATTTCCTGTTCATATTTTTCAAATATGGTTTATAAAATGGTATTCCTAGAATATATCTTTGAGAATACTGAAAGACTTCTTAATATGAGAATACAATAATTATTGTTTTGAATAACGCAATTACTGAAAACAATAGTCAATAGTCTTTTTTTTTCAGTTTACATGATTTTTTTAAAGGTTAAGGGACTCAATTTAAGAAGATTAAGCAAGCAATGAGAGTAGTCATTTTTCGACTGAAAAGCCAGCTTTGACCAATACAGTTACATCAAATTGATTATTCTAAATAAATATTGAATTTAGCAAAAGTTGGTTATACACTCAACCCGAAAAATAGTAAAGATGCTTTAAATTACTTAATTATGTTAATGACATAGTTTCAAAAGCAAACATAACTAAAAGATGAATTAATTGAGAAGAATTTCACAACCTTATCTTTAGCCAATCGTTCATTTACTTTCAGTCGAATAAATTGGAAATAATTATAGTATTAGTAGCCATATGTTTACAATATAAAAATATGATTAACCTAACACAAAATATGATTAACCTAATATTAAATCGTATTATTGTATTAAGACTTCTAGATTGTAAATCTAGTGTCTTCATTGTACTAAGAACATATCATCCCTTTATTTATTTATTTTATATTATGTAAACTCTATCAATCTCTTCGTGTTAAGTGAGAAATTGCATATGCATTGCCTTTTCTTTATTTCCTTGAGCATCATAGTGAAATAAATTTTTTGATTTGGTTACTTGATTTTTTCTGTATCTTTTTGATATAATTTATGGTAAAGTAATCAAATATTTTATTTAAGTATATTTTGAAAATTTATTTTTTGAAAAAAATTTCTACGTGTAAATTCCCGGCATGTTTCTCAGTTTATCTAGATATTTCCTATTATAAGAGTTTTACTGTTTACCCATTGTTACTATATTAATCTCTTAGCACACAGTAAATATAGCGCATCAATTTCTGTACTCCTTTTGCATAGACTAATCAAGGATATCCACTGCAGAATGTGGATTTGAAAAGAAATGCAAATTTTAATTAGGCTGAGAATGCGATTTGATGTTTTTTTTTCAAGGATGAGACGCTTTTAAGGAAATTCCCAATTTTTTAATACAACAGAGGAATAGATTTGTTTGTACAATCAGCAGACAATTAATTACTTTTACATGGCAGTAACATCTTAAATTTCATTAAATTTTTTATTCGCTAACTAAGATATAAAAAAATTTAATGTCTTATACTATAGACAATAAGAATCATTTATTGGAGAATATAATTGATGGTATCCTTAAATCAGGTTATTATCAGCTTTTATTTCAAGGAAACTCTAATAAAATTGACTCGGAAATGCTTAATTTTCGGTAAAATGAGATTATTATTGAAGGAATTGTGATTGCATTTTGTCGATAATGATTAAACATAGTTCACCAAAAAGAAAATCTAGCCTTTTATTTTAATACTGCTTATACCAGAGTAAGTCATATATTCATAGATAAAATCATAAAATAATGGGAAAGTCATGTAATTGAAATCACAGTAAAACAATGTTGAGGCTAAATTAGTTTAGATATATCAATGCCCCATTTTGAAAATATATGACGACTATTTTGGGAAGGATCTCTTAATTCTGAACGTGATCTGTTAACGAGAATGAAACTTGAGCTGACACTCTCAACTTCAAGTTCTTATTCCACTAACGGAGAGAAGTATTAAAAAGGAAGATTACAGAACCAAAACACACACATATTTCCCTAATATAATATTATAATGCAATTTAATGTCAATCAATTGATTACAATTTGCTCCGTGTTTTAAATACAATCGATTAATATGTATTAAAAGATTAAATGTATAGATTAAAAAAGTATATATTTGATATTCCACATAAGAGTAATAATCAAGTTTTTAGATAATTGACCAACTAATGTGATTTTTACTTTCTCAAGCAAAAATAAATTCTGCTTTTTTCGTATCAAATTCATCTTCAAAATTCTGAATAGTTTCTTATAAAAACGATTATTTAAATTAAAAAATAACTTCAATACTAAAAAAAGAAAATAATTTTAAGAATGACTTTTTTTTTTTGCTTATTTCATCTAAATTTCCAATCGTTGTTATGATTTCCTTTTTGATAACGTCAGATTAAAAAATTGTTTTAATTTATAAAATTTTTTGATAAGAATTGAGTTTGCTCATAAATAGTACGTAATTTTCAGAAGCAACTTCTCAACTTGTAAAACAAGAATTGATAATTTTCATGGTAAAATTATGAGAATTCAAACATTAAAATTACATTTATTGTCATTTTCTAAAATTTATTATTATTTTAATTCCATGTTTCAATTTTTCTTTCCATATGATGGACTAGTAATAGTCACTTAATTCATTCGAATTTTAATATGTAAAATAGAAATTAATAATCTATATGTTGAAGGAACTTGAATTTGAAACAAATACGAAAAGGGAAAGAAAACTAAATAATCTTTTCTTGCTATTCTTATTTTTTTAATAATTATTTTTTAAATTCAGCAACATGCTTATTTCTGTTACCGAGACTGATGAAGTGCCCATTGTTTCAATTATTCTGTCGGAAGTTTTTTTTTTATATAAAATACATTGAATAACTTTTCATTTAATATATGGACTTTCATTCAGAGATTAATTTCATTACTTTTCAGAAATTTTGCACATTTTGATATATGTTATCTGTGCGAAATTTCGAAGTTTTTAAAATAAGAATTACAGAATTCCAGTCACAATCTTGGTTTTTAAAGCTTCAAGCTTTTCAAGTATTGCATCGTTTTTTGTTTTTTAAATTTATGCTGTAGAGAGGTGCCGTAAAATCTTTTAGTCAGGAAAAGGTCACCTATGCGTAAATGACAACTGTGTATTTCAACTGGCGACCTTCTTTTTCATTGTCTATAGCATCCGTTTCCAGACCAGGATCTTCTAAAAAATTTAGAATCATATTTAAAAAAAAAGAAGGGAAACATGTTTTTCTTTGTTGCGACGAATTCAATTTATTATTAAGAATCGTGCAAAAACAAAAGTAATAACTAATTCTTCATTGTGACATTAGTATCCGAATTTAAAATCTTTGAAGCATGCACCCTTTTTTGAGAGCTACTTCCTACACAAAAGTGTATCTATATATAATTCAATTGTATAATTAGAAATGCACAATAATTATTTGTAAAAAAGTGCCAACTGCTTTTTTCGTGAAAGAAAATTAGTTAGAATATAATGAGTTTTTGAAAGCGTAATGTTACGCATGAGAGGTAACAATACAACCGGTTGGCCGCGTCATAGCGATATTTATGTTTCTTCTTCATTTATTACCTCGATAGAGTTCTGCGTGGGATACTTTTACACCTGTTCCTTTTGTTATTTTCTTTATAAGTAATAGTTCATTTTATTCTTATGAGTTATGAAATTAAATTCGGCCGCAAAGTTGCATTTCCAATCCATGAACGTGAGAAATCCTATTTCATTGTTAAATTAAATGTTTTATCCAAAAATAAGTTCAGAACAATGACACTTCAGGTCATCAGGTAATGGTTAGGAGGATTTTTTGGCGATAATGAACTGAAGGAGCTCTTTGTTTTTATGACAGTCAATGACTTTTAAATATTTGATTAAAAACGGAATAAATTTTGTACAATGGAATTTCACAGTTGACACTAGTTCAACCAATATGAATAATTTTAAACATTATAGAAATCTATATTCTAATTTATTTGATTTATTTTGAAACCTAAACTAAAAATTTTTTACATTTCTGATTTTTTTGAATTAAATATATTCGCACCGTGTGTGTGATCCAAGTAATCGTTTATAAATAACTTTGAACTTGAATACTAGATGAATGCAGTATAATATATTCACGCAAAAAAGCAATTAAAATGTTTAAAAAATTATAAAACGCAAGATAAATAAATTAACTCAGTATCTCCATTTTAGATGTTAAATCCGTGCGTCAAATTTTATCTCTTTGCTTTTTGTATTCATCAAATTCACTTGTACTCGAACAGACAAACAGATCTCCTGTGAATGGATTTCATTCCAAAATTAATAGAAATCTATAAATATGTATAATAAATCTACAAATTTGGTAGTTTCGAATATCAAATTTCAGCCTTCTGGCTTTGAATATCGTGATCACAAACAGCCAGACATAATAACGAAAATGTGTTTTTCAGACTCATGGCGTTCTGAAACGAGGACTGTCAAAATCTAGAATTCGAATTTTTTAACGCTTGCAATACTTTATTTTTACTTCGTATACAAGAAAATAAAAAAGCAAATTACGCTATTTATTTAAAACTCTATTGTACAACTTGTATTAAAAATGCTGCATAATGTTTGCTTATTAAAATTATTGTTTATTTATTGAAATTTTTATTTTTAAAATTATTATCATTTCTTAAATAAGTAAATTTAAATAATTAATTTTAAAATTCATAACAAATAAATTTTTACGACTTAATTTATTAAGATTAACTAATGTTTATCAATTAATTATTGGAACTCTCATATCAAAAACAAATCTTTACGACTATTTTTAATTTAAAAATTGCCGTTTATTCTTTTTATACACTTTTAAACAACTTTTTCCTAGATTAACAATTCGTGGTTTTTTAGAAATAGAACTTTATTTTCGTCTTGTTAACTAGAATAGCTCAGTAGCAAATGGCATGAAGTAGTTGTTATTTTTTATAATGAAATTATGTTCATAGAGGATTAAATCCACCCACTCTCAACCCTAGAGAGAGCAAAGAGGCCAAGCGCGGGGGCCTTCTGAGACTCTTAAATTGTCCCATCCGCATAATGTGCTAACTTGCAGTGCTTCAAGTATTCTACCACTCACTGTTTTCAGATGCAGGAACACTCCGTGCTTATGCTCAAGCTCCAGCCGGTTTGGATTTCACAAAAACATGCATGAGATGACTGGTGGAAGAGATGATAATTTTTACCAACCAATGCATCGAAACATTGCCTATTTCAAATTAGAACAAAATAATATATTCAAAAACAAACCAGCATTGTAAAAGAATAACAAAAAGGAAAACGCACACTAACAGAGAACTTCGGAAAAGTGTTTTTCTTATTCACTATATATCATGCCTTGGTGGAGTAAAATCATTGATAAACATGAATAAAAATGAAATTGATAACTGATTGATTGATTGATAACTGATAACCGATTGACTGACTGAAATTGATGATTTATTTATTTATTTATTTAAATGAAATTGATTAATGATAGAAATAAAATTGATAAATGAATTGATTGAATAAAATTTAAATTGATAAATATAATTAATAATAATTCATTGAATTGAAAATGAATTTGATAATTGATTGATTGATAGATTTAAATGAAATTGATTGATGATAGAAATGAAATTGATAAACATGAAAAAAATGAAATTGATAAATGAATTGATTGAATAAAATTGAAATTGACAAATGAAATTGATAAAAATTGATTGAATTGAAATGAAATTGATAATAATTGATAAAAATGAAATTGATTGATTGAATGAATTGATAATTGATTGATAAATGAATTTGATAACATGATAAAAATGAAATTGATAAATGACTTGATAAACATAAAATTCTGAAACGAAACGCTCTTAACAACAACGAAAAATTACAAACGTTTGAAGCTAGTGTCAATGTTGTGTTCGGTTGTGATATTATTCGCCATAATAAATTTCCAACATGATTAAAAAAAAAAAAGATGCTAATGACTTTCTTTTAACGTATAGCATTTCAAAGGACCCTCACATTCATGTAAAAATGTCATATAAATATGATATTTTACAATGAAACGGATTCATTTTTAATTTAAAATTATTTGCATACTAAATTAGCTTAGTTTAGATGAATAGGATGTCAATCGAGTATTCTCTAAGCATTACATAAGTTTAAAAACTTATTACATTTACTTAATACATTTTCACATTATATTATGACTTTAATTATTCTTACTATTTTAATTTCGAAAACTTTTGTGCTATTTATCTATGCTATGACATTAGAAGTAAAAAAAGTGGTAATTGTTTTGAACAATAAGAGATAAAATGGAATTTAAAAAAACATACTGTGTGAGGAAGCGAAATAATTAAACTTTTTTATTATTTCACAAAATGAATTGCAATAAGAGCTTTAATAATATAGCACAGACCGTATAGCTTTAAAAATCTCCAAAAATTGTATATACAGGAATTGTGAGATTGAAAAATTGGCCGAAGATATTATTTTTAGTCCATATGATTTATTCATCAACAAAATTGAGTTTTCATTTAACGTATGCCTTAAAACTATGAACTCAAAGATATGGTGATCATATCGAAAACAATTTCTTTTATAATTAAAGTATATTAATGCAAGTTCAACGACAAGATCTTCTTTTTGCCTAAGATTTCTTCACAAAACGCATCAGTATACCACAAAAAGGAAACAGTCACGGGTAATAAAAAAAAAAAAAATAACATCCTTAAATTTATATAAAAATTGCACTCTTATTCAATATCTACTATAATCTTCAAAATAAATGAAAAATTCGATTACTGATGCTTTAAAATACACCTAATGTTTGTGGAAAAAAGTTTTAATAAGTTCTATATAGTTATATTAATGCCCCGTTTGAATGTATTTGGGCAATTTGGGGCAGACGTAATTTTTAATCCGTACAGATGGGTGGAACAATAAAAAGCTGTCATCACTTTCCCAAATATCCTCGTCGTGGCGTTGAGAAGCAGTCCTTTTGCTGGGCGTGCGTATTTGACACGGATTGCGTTCTTCTTCACGATGTATCGTTGGCAGAATCCAGTTTCGCGCTTGAGACCCTCCGACGCAGAAGATGGTAGTTTATCACTAAGCTACCGTGTCGCCACTGATTTTATTAGAGTGTTTTATTAAATACTTTAGCTTTTATGGGGAAAATACTCTGCTTAAGTGTTTAATTTAAAAACTAATAATTTACGTAAATGTATTTGCTTCGGCATCATTTACTAGGAAAGCACGCATTAAAATATAGAAATATCAAATTGTACAGCTGTTGTAATTTATATTTTTCTAAACATATGCTTGCTCTTCATCATATTTTGTTTCTGAAATTTAATTGGCATTGTTGTTACATCAGTCTGATCACTTTATAATATTGATATGTTCTTGTGACATTTTTTTCGAACTTTACTGAAAGTAGGTGAAAGGAAAAACTGGACGAATTAAAGTTTAAACTTTTCCCCAAAAAGTTTCGTTTTTTAATGTACTAAAATTTTAAAATTAATTTGAAATTAAATTTACAGAAGCACGCATAATATATAAAGAGAGTATATATTTACTTATAACTACTTACTAAGTGTTGGAATAAAAGAGTGGAGACTCAACATAAAAAAAAATCAATTAAAATATTTATTGTCAGTGTTATTACTCATTTGCTATTGACGCTCTTTTTTGAAGATTAGAAATGTTCAGATGACGAAGAGGGCCTTCCTCTATCGAAATATGCCTGCGTTAATAGGGAGTGAAATGCCCATTTGTTTTAATTTCATTTTATCCCATAATCTTTAGTGTAAGATGAAATCAATTGTCCGAAAAATAAATTCATAAATGAAGCTAATCAAGTAAGTGCAAAAGACACTCTGTGAATATAATTATTTACATTTAAATTATATTTTTTAAAATAATTCGTGCGAAAAATTCACAAAAATATGCTCATATCAGAAAGAACACTCATAGTTTTCTTTATGATATGAATAGAGATGATCTCCTTAATGAAAATTTTGGTTGAATATTTTATCATTCATATTTCTGATATTGTTAAAGGCCTTTACTTAAAAAATTAGGCCTCTATTTAAAAAACAAATCGTCTTTTACTTGCCTATCTTTTCTAAGTTAGCAAATCTTTCTTTTTATTAAACTTAGAAAATAATCACTCAGCTGATGTCTGAATTAAGTGTGAAAAATTTCCTCAACTTACGAACTTAGAGAGCAATTGTGACAGAAAAATCCTTTTAGCAGATAGAACTATATAATTCTAAGATCTTTGTGCGAGTTACGACTATCTAGGAAACCGAATTATATTGAATGTAAGACATCGGGTATCAGATATGAAGCACATGTGATCCCGAATTAGAGCGCTGGCGTCAACTTATTGCATAACGTAAAGTGAATGATGATTTAAACACCTTGCGCATTATATCTTTTAACTTATTATTAACTTTTATTCCAATTCAAGATAATAAAATTATGGAAAAATGTATCTTTAAAGAAAAATTATTGCATGCGACTAAAGAAATTTAAATTGCAAATAAATTTCATTCCATCTTCAGAATTTTAAGGACAGGGAGGCTTACAACGCATAAATTAGACAGTTATTGCCACTTGACCTTTAACTTTGGGCTTTAGAAAGTATGTTAACATCGCAAGTGAGATTGTAAATTTAATATATGTGATTGAATCTAATCTTTCTAAAATTTGAACAGGCAATAAATTAAAAAATAACTACCAGAAATATCAGCCATTTGCATTGATTTTATAATGCTGTATTACATGCATTGAATTTAAGATTATCAGTATATAATATCAACTATTTATTCATTGGCTGTTGTTGTTTCTCTGTAATTTTATTAATGTCCTTAGATTTCGAATAATCCAATATATCAACCAATTATTAAACGTAGTAAAAGTCTCTAAAGGAACTTTAAAAATCAATATCTTGTCTTTGCTAAATTAATTAATTTTATTTTGCCAGTACTATATATCGGTACAATGAAAGACTTTTACTTACTTTCTAGACTTTAAATTGTCATTTTTAATATCTGATATATATTAAAAAAGAAGGAAGTAGACCCTGTTTCTGGGCCTAGATTTTCTATTACACAATGACTTTAAGAATCTT
Organism: Argiope aurantia; assembly: GCA_026543865.1. Taxonomy (NCBI): domain Eukaryota; kingdom Metazoa; phylum Arthropoda; class Arachnida; order Araneae; family Araneidae; genus Argiope; species Argiope aurantia. Next base: position 152,372 of record JAPMOR010024236.1, on the reverse strand, counting down.
CCAGAAGTCAATTGTATCTGATTGACCTAGATTTTTGCATTGCAATGTCTTATCATTCATTAACTGGTTCTTGCAATTTTATTTTCTTATCTTTTTAATAGCATCATAACAAATATTTTTAAAAAGAAGTCACGAAGCTTGAGTTAAGAACGCTTTTCCTGAATATTTTGAAACACAAATGAATGCCTCAAAAATTTAAGCATCAGTTTATCAATCTCTTATTTGGCATTTATTTGATTATTCGCTTATAATTAAAATTCTTCCCGAGTGCAATTTTTATTTTTCTTCAGAACTTATTAGGTAAATTTAGAAGAATTATTTTAACGTCTTGTATTTAAACCACACAAGGGAAAATTTGATACAGACTTTGTAATTCTTAGTTATGGTCAGATAACGGGGACGGCGGGCAGTTCTCTTTTCAGATATCCATACAACATCAGAGAAAGGACGTTGGAATTCGTTAACTACACGGAGGGAAATTAAGATCTGAAAATACATAAAACAGTTCTGCCGCAAGTCCAAAATAAATTATCACTATTACTTTATTTTGTGAGTTGCTATGAAGAACAAAAAACAAATCAAATTCAAAATATACATAGTTGAAAGCAATCTTTCCTGATCCAGCATCATATGAAATTCTAGAATACGAATTCGAATTCTTCAAAAATTACATGTTGCGCCTTTTGAGATACTATGGGCCCTTGGTTGGTCTAATTAATTACAAAAGGACAAAACGATCTTTTATATCTAAGAGTTTTTAGTTGATGTTGTATTATTGGTTTGGTCAATACAAATACAATTGTAATATAACAGAAAAAGTATTGCACCTGTAAGCTGAAATGTCTTTAATATAAAGCACTTGTTTGCTTGGTAAACTAATTTTTTTTTCCTATTGTATTCATTTTCTGTCAAAATCATGAATTCTTTTCACTTTTATCTGAAGTCATAAGCTCATTTGACTTCCGATTTTGATTGCTTTTCTCAACAATCATCCAGTAACAATCCAACTTTTACGAAAGGGTATTACGAATATATAATTACATTTCGCTCTCAAAATTCAATCAAAAGAGCTTTCCAGGCGAAATTTCTCATTTCCCGAAATCTCATAAATCTTACACGAAAAGTTTTCTGTTCTCCGGAGGAAAATAAAAACCAAAAACCGTGCCGTCGTGTCGCTTATCATTTTTAATTGTCCTTTCTTATCACACTCCGGAGTCACTCTAAATTGGAACGAAACTTCCGAGTTGTTTAATTGCCCGCTTGACGTGTTTCTGTCAAAACAAAAGTCATCTTTCTGTCTGAGAAAAGCCGTCGGAAGAAAAGAGGGACTCCTACAACGTTAAGTAATTTGCCAGCAATGTTACGCATATCTAAACTCCCCTTTTAATTTACATAGCCCAAGATCTTCGAAAAAGGGAGCCGAGATAGGTGGAAAGGCTTTTGATTGCTTTTTATTTCTCTCCCCGGCTCAGGCTGCCTGCGGGGCAAATAGTCATAGATACACTCCACACGACGGAATTCTGAGTAGCAGAATTCCAAATAACCTCCCCCGCAATTCTTGGGAACTCCTACAAAAAGGGCAGAGACAGGAAAGGGAGAGAAAGAAAAGGAGAGAGAGGTACTGGAAAAAAATAATAAAGAGGAGAAAAACTCTTCCCAAATCGCGTAAAAGCCCTCTCTTCTTCCACATTTTCTTATCTCTTTTCACCGCTATACTTTCAGGTAAAAATTTCTATGCGCGTCCCCCCCCCACTTTTTATTTTTTTAATTTGCTTTTTATTGGTCTCTTTTGGTGGACCGGGGCAGACATAACCCCATCCCTCCCGCCATCTATCGTAAATGATTCTTCTCCCAAAATGTGTATCTGCCTGCTTAAGATGAAGCCCAGGGTAAAAGCGCACTCCCTCACCAAGGTAACGGGCGATATTCAGTGCTACTTTTTCAATATCCTCTGTGCATATGATTGCTGATCCGCGTGTCAACAATGGACCGGTAGAGCGGAACCAAGTGCCTCGCAGCCATGTATATTTCATGCCGCTTTTCAATATTAAGCAGGAAAAAAGAAGCGTTCAGTAGGGGCGGTCTGCTGCCAGATATTAAAGGAGAAATGAACGGCCCGCGGGGGATGTTCTGTGTACTGCGGAAAAGCACTAGTGGCGCCTTTAATATCCATATCCCCCCTTTGCCCAATTGCTTTCGAATCATGTCGAGTGAGGCTAAGATGGGTCAACATATCGTTGGTATTTGCATATTTTTGTTCATTTCATAGGCACCAATCCGGAACCTGTGTTTGCGTTCGCCATTGTTGGGTGGCACCATCACAGGAGGGGTACAGAGGGTTGGATGGGCCGCTCTCTCATTACCCGAGCAGATGAATAATGTACCCTGACAGGAAAAAAAGGAGAGAAAGAAAGGAAATAAAGGAGAAAACTTCCTGGAGGTTAAACTGCATCATTATTAAAAACACGTTTAAATTAAATTCTAATAAACCGTTTTTGGAAGAAGGCTTCTCGCTTCGGTGCGTTTTGTCCCCTTCGTCGTTGAATCCACTTTTGGATTCCTGACATTATTATTTTCGCATTTTTTAAAGCCCTTCTCTTTATAGTACTGAGCGTTTGTGGATATGAAGGATGATTTTTCTTTTCCTTTGCTTTTTTCCTTTGGACTTGATTGATTATTGCACAATTCTAGAGAATAAATCCTTTAATTTTTTACATTCTCGTTTAACTCTCAGAATAAAATATTTACTCCTTTACATTTGATGCACTTGGATTTTTTTTTAATTCCAAGACATATTTGAGAATTTACTCTTATTGTGAATAAAATCTACGTTGAATAGATTTCTTCCATGCAAGCTAGAATTATTGAAAGAAAATATTATTTTATTCCTAAGTATTAATAGAAAATCTTTCTTTATTTGAAGCATATTCAAACTAGATCAAATCTAGTAATGGGTCAAATCAAACATATATAAACTAGAAAAGAAGAGTAGACATAAACAGAATCATTTTCAAGCATAATTTTCTGTTATAAATTTATGTTTGATATTTGTTCTTCCCAATCACGTTAAATTATGTTCTCAGATTTTCTGTGATACATCATCAAAAATTAATCGTTCTTATTTCTGCTTATATTAAATTTATCTTTATCTTTACAATGAAAAGTTTTAAAGCAAATATTTGAAAATTGTCTGCTGAAGGATACTGCTTCTTTATCTTATCACAGAAAGGGCAGGAACTTTCAAACACAGGTTCACCATTATGAACGTAGTGTTTAAAAATGTTCTTTATACACTCTAAATTTAGTTCTGAATCTAAAATTTTAAAATTCTATATTTCATTCTCTAGTTTAATATATATAAGATATAAATATTATTACATACAATTATACTTACTTTTTTCTTTTTAAATTTGAGTTCCGTCTAAGTCGTTATCTGTTAAACTAATGTAAATCAAGATTTAAATCACTGGCATCAAACATTTGTAACTCAAGCTTGCATTTGTACTTTCTTTCGTTAGCAAACTATCTCCCTTTTGTTTCTTTTTAAGTCATATCTATAAATAATATTTTATAACGCATGCATATGGTGGTAGCATATTATTTTTATACGTTTCTAGTGCAGCCCTAAGCACTGGCCACAAATCGTCTAATCGTGTAAACCACCTTTCTATATGTCTTGAATATCACGAAATGATAATTAAATGAACTATACTGAGTAAAATTAACGCTGATGAGCATTAAAAATAAAAATAAAACCAAGCAAACAGCAGAAAACAATTATACTAACGTAGTAAAAGAAAAAAGCATCAGTTTCTGTGTATACATGATAAGAGGGGAGATGAAAGAGTCTATGTAGAAACATGTGCATGATCAGTACATACTTGAGGGGCAAATTCTATACAAAGAAATATGTGCATGATCAGTGTGCACTTGAAGGGCAAATTCTTAGATTCCCAACGTAACGTTAAGAGAATAAGAAAAAAAAGTTTTTGTTTTTTCTTTTACTTCTCTGTCATTTTAATTTTAAACCCACATGGCTTTAAATCAAAATTATAACTAATGCATAAGTTATGAATTTGTTTTTGCTGACTTTGTGTCAAAATAGGAAAATGGCTAAATATCAAAATTATTTGGGTAGTCAAATATTTAAGGAATTTTAGTACTGAAATTTCGTACTGAATTTTCGCATTTTGAATTTAGCTGAGACTTTGCATTATAAATAAATTTTGTAATTATCATCTTTTCGATATATAGGTGTTTTATTTCCATGATATTCATTTTTTTCAAAGGGTTTGGAAAAGAGGAATTGATATTCTGATGTGAGTTTTAGAGAACATTATTTAAGCGTTTATTTCAAATTCGTATAACAAAATATGATCCGATCAAAACAATATGCCTCTGGTTTCATTTATTATTGGTGTGACACTGTGCACAATCAAATTTTTATTCTCTGAAATCCTTTAATTTTTAAAATTCTTAAGATCATATTTTGAATATTGTATATTTAAAGGATTCTTATGAATAGCTCATTGCCCTTTAATACTATTCCTGCGTTTTCAAAGAGCAATAAACTTTTCATAGGAGAATGATCTGATGTTTCGAAATGTTCTTTTGATGCATTCCTGTCTCAATTCAAATGATAAGAGTTATCACTTGGGATACAGAAAATTTAACTAACAAAATGAAATGACGAACTTGAAGTGTGGCATATATTTATCTGAAATAGAAGACTCTGAAATCGGGGAACAAACTTTAAGAGTAGGACAGGCATAAAAAAGTTAGCTTTACATTTAAAAGAAATCACTACATGGGGGCTCTTTTCCAGCGAACTAAATAAAAGAAAGGATGTACCAGATAAAAAATGCAACACAGATTTAATTCAATGTAAATTTACAGAAACAAAACACATTTTCATGAATAATAAAGCAACTATAAATTTGGATGGCAAGTCGTTTGAACCCTTACTTTAAGCACTCCAGTTATTTATTGCTTTTGTTACGTGTCTAAAATGCTCAGTGTCTACCACTGTGTCTATAATGCTCCGTACGGCTTATAATGGTATTATTCAATAAACATGTGCCATTGTAAGTTTGTGTTCCATTAAACCTATTTTATACACTTTGTCTAGTGCAATCTTTTCTTTCACTTAGATTCACTGGCAAAGAACCCCCTGTCATTATCGCTTTTTGTGTTTGAGAATCTATGGTTGATTGAAAAAAAAATGACCTGTTTCTGTATGTTTGAACTACTCCAAAAAAAACTGTCTAATGATTTTGGACTAACTCTCCATATTAATCCCTGTTCCGTTCGAAAATATTAACTAGTACTTATTTAAACTATTTTGGTAGGTAGCTATTCAATGGCTTGAATCTTTTAATATATATATAAAAAATAACATTAGTTAAAAAGCTTAATAAATCAAGAAGACCCGAGCTTCATGGGATTCTAGGCTGGTAGAATTTATTAAAAATTGGTGTGGATCTTCCCCTTGAGGTGTCAGGTTTCAGGGGCATATATTTGAATGAGTGCCTTTCCAATCCAATGTCAATAAGAGAGAAACAAAGAGGGAATCACATATTTCAACTGATTTAACGATCAATGGGCTAAATGTAATAAATGGATAGAAACCTGGCCAGAATACAAAAGGGAAAGCCCTATTTATCAAGTTCCCATCCCCCGACCTCCGCCGAGACTTCTCTGCAGAAGGAACACAATACCCAAAGCTTAGATAAATTTATGCGCTCAGTAATATCATCTGTCATCTCAGAAGGGAAAGAACCTATAAAGAGAGAGATTTTCTTGCTCTCTGCCTTCTACTCCCTCGATGTATTTACCATATTTTGTCTTTCATTCAAAATTTATCGTTGAATTCTTCGATAAAAAGCGTCGCACCAGTCGATAAGCCTCCGACATTCTAGAAAAAGGGTCGCGCCATCTCGTCTAAAGCCATTTGAATTTAAATGTATCCATTTTCCTATAAATATGTAAAATTTAATTTTGCGTCACAAGTGCTTAGATTTCATCGGAGCCGATGATAGAAAACTATCTATATCAGAGGCGGTAAATCTGTTCCTATATGCTTGAGATTAAAGCTCTCGATCTCCGAGGATTAAACACATTAATCGCAAATTCTTTCAAAATAATGCGCATGAATTATTCAGAGCGGGCGTTGCTTTTCCTCTGAGGGATTCGAATTCACAACTGTGATATATATGCAGATACGACGGCGGAAATCTGATGGAGAAGTATCATGGTTGCCTGCATCTCGTAGGTTAAACGGTTTAATCCTTTAATTTATTACCAATCCAAGTCCCAAATATATTGGTGCAAAATATCCCAACATGTCACATTACCCTTCAACAAAGTTTTCTTCCTGTTGTCTCATTCAAAAATTAGTCCCGCAGTTTCTTCATTAAAATCAAGGTAACTCCTCAAGCTTTTTGGATTAAGGCAAGGCTTTCCCACACCTGGTGACAGATTAAAGATGATTTAGCTCAAGTGAAGTAATTGACAATAATTTAATTAATGCAAGATGCCAAAGACGTACATCAGTCTGATAGAACTTGCATATGTTAAGACATGACAATACCGCTTATGTCCTGCCGACAGAATAGAATCTTATTGGATGACAAATGTTAATTATTATCTATTACTTTCTTACAATTCAGATTTAACAATGGAAATTTCTAATTGAGAAGTAAACAACAGATGCGATTTTGTAGTTTATATTACAACAACAAAGACGTTATCTCAATTTATCCTAATTTTGCTTAGATTGAGCTGGGAAGAAAGGATGGGTACTATCAGAATAGATAATCCAGACGCTAGTAATTATCTACTTTTTGTCTAGTTTAAAGGAGTTGTAAGACAACGTGTTATTGCTTCAGCCATTATCCAGTTTTCGGTAATATACTATCTAACAGAAATAGTTGGTGCATTGTTCTTGCCTGATAATGACTAAAATGGTTTGCGAGTTTACAGTACTGCTTATTTTAAAGGTAATTATAAATTGAATACAAATACTAGAGAAATACCTTTTCACGACATGCATAGAATTGTTTCACTAATTCCATGGTATTACCTATATTTTTTATTTCACATACGAAGGCTGGAATGTATTATAAGAACAGAATGATAATTCCAGTGCCGAAAATCAATAAAAAAATAATTATAACATTTTAAAAATTAAATTCAAATCTAAAACCTGGTACAGAGAAAATAAAAATATTCAATGAAAAATGCTAGCGTTCCAAAGAGTGTCCAATAAATACTGAAGAATTTCTGTTTATGCAGTGGTATTATTAGTTGTTATTTTTGTTCAGAATCCCAATAATGTTGCCCTTTCAAATTTTTACCATTTCAATCTATGCCATACTAGTAGGTCTACATATGAAGAGCGAAATATAGATAATAAAAATATTCTTCTAGTATGTAGATTTTAGGTATCTTACTTTCATCCATTAGTTCAAAACCAAAAAACACTTATTTTTAAAAGAAAGGTTTAAAACAAAGAACACGAATTTAGTCAAAGAGAATCAAAACTGACAATGGCTAAACCAAACGAAGATGTCAGAAATAATATAAATTGTCATTTTTGGGGAAGAAACTAGATTTATACGTTTCTCTAATTAAGAATAATTAAAAGTTCTCCAGTTAAGAGTAACGCATATCTTATACGTTTAAAAATGATGAGCGTGGTAGAAGAAATTCCTACTGTTTCTGTGTTTTATGGAATGGAATTTTAGTTATGATTATCAATTAGTAAGCTTTTAGACAAATCATTATGGCGGCTTATTGCCTGCCTCTACAGTTTATCGAATTCTTTATTAACAAAAAGCAACAAGAACAGAATCTAGAGAATATTTATAGTTTCATTTTAAAACCGGCGGTCCTAACCTCGAATGTAGCAGAGTCGAACATAAAATTTTTGGCGTTCTTGTATATGAAGCTGGATATTGTAATCATCAAAAAATCCGACCTCGTGGTTTTTATGGGTATTCCCATTTGAGACTTTACCGAGGCAAACGGAAGGGGGGAGGTCTGTTTGTGAGCACGATAACTCACAAACTAATTGATCTAGACGAATGAAATATGGTTTGTGGTCATAACTACCAAACTGGTGATCTCTAACGAACTTTTGAAACTGTGCATCAAAAAGAAATCTGCCTGTCCGTTTGTATGTAAACACAGTAACTCAAATACGCAGAAAGTATAATTCCTAGGAATTTAGATAAATAATATGATTTGAATTCAATAATGTTTTCATCTATAGATGTAATGACTATAAATTCTGTTTTTTATTCAAAAATTAATGGAATCTCAGCAAGTCAGCTGGTATATTAAGATCGATATAAATAGAGGGAACTGATTTATACTGTTAATTTGTTTAAAGATCCCATGGAATGCTTTTTTCTTTATAAAATTGTATGAAGTTCCATAAAAAATAAATTCCAAGAAGAATGAAAAAAAATTCTTTTACTATATTCTTTAAATTCAGTAATTGAATTAGATGTTAAAGATAAGTTCTATAAAGGGAAAAAATCTATTTAATCCATTTTAGAAATTAAAATGCAGCTTATCTAGTAAAGACGTGAATAATAAAATTCAGTAAGCACATAGAAAAGATTACATTGTGTATAAAACAAAAGGCAATCTCAGAACTTGTTACATTATTAGCATGGATCCTTATACTAAGACACTGAATAAAGTAAATCAAGGAAGCACTCGACACTTTTATGTGTACAAACTTTAAAAAAATGTAACATTTTTCTTGATCAAAAATCCATTTCTGACGATTCACTGCTGAAACATTTTTGCTCCTGATTTTCAGTTTTAATTGTCGTTCAAAGTGTTTTCGAAGAGATACAAAGTTTAATATAGAGTTAGTTGTTTTCAGGATTTAAAAATTATGAAACATTACATAACCGTTATTTGTTATTTAAAAAGTAAATTTCATGGACAGAAAATATTTTGTGGTTCATCCGCTGTTAAAGAAATATATTATTTAATGATGTTTTGGTTTCAATTTTGAAAAATTCTTTTTCGAAACATTTATTTTGGTTGTTTTCCACAAAATTAGAAACATGGTATAGTTTTTAGCCATTTCAAATTAGCTATTTTATTCCTGTCGAATAAAAAAAAACTATTATTGTGGTTCTGTTAAGAGAATAGGAAATGCAGTGTAGATAGAAATAATTTAACTAGACTCTGAGAAAAAAAATATTTAGTGATATTCTGTATGATTACTTTGGAAATCCTCCCTCATAATTGATTTCCGATTTAAAGACATCCTCCTACTATTGAAAGCCATGTACACTCAATCAACATTGATTATACGGTATTTGATTATCCAAGCGAAGAAATTTTGATTCGGGAGAGAAATGACTTCCCGAAACCTTTTTCCCCTATCCGGATCCGGCGCATTTTTCCGGCACTGGGGAAACTGTCAGCTGAAAGGTCTCATCCGGCTCTTGATCGATGACGTTCTCTGTCAATCTGGACAGGTTAACTTTCCAAAAAGGAAAAAGTCACTAGCAATAAAGGGATTAAAAGCGGCGCGCTATGTTGAAAAATGCACTAATTGCACTTTCTCCGGCCATGTGTCACCCCCACTATCCGCATCTTGGGGGGTGCGTTTAATCTTTTTCAGCAGAGCGGGCACGTGTCCTGGATAAATGTCTGTCCGTCTCGGCGGCAAATACTCCTCAGGTCGAGGCATGTGAACTATGTGGGTCCGCATAAGTGCAGTTCCGAGTACCGTGAAATGTGATCTCTCACCAATCACACCCGCTGACATGCCACCATCACATCACCCTTCATTGCTCGCCCCACCTCCTAATTGGCTAATTCACACGTGTAACATATGCCGGTGATTTTAATCATGAGCGTTGATCCAAGATGAAGCTCGCAAGCCCCCCTGTTGACAGGATCGCTTGGCATCCCAGCTATCCATGTCCTGGCTTGCACCATGTACATGTTGCTACTCCGTTCCTCCCCTCAATGACCTCGATTTCCCCCTTTTGCCCTTTAATAAAAGGGATCCCCCTTTTCATTACACCTCACTGGGCTTCTGGGTAAGATGTAGTAGTAATTCTTTTTTATTTATTCCCGTCCAAAATGGATCTTCTAAAATTGCTTGTAGCGAGTAATTACGGCCTTAATGAAAAAGTGTCAAAGCAAGAGAGCAAGGTGTCATTGGGAGGTGGTAAAACGAATGAGTTTGGATCAACAGGGGTTGGGTTTATTTCATGCCTCCCCCTGCTCCATTTTTAAGACTATTTATTCTTCTTTTTGAAATGAATTGCTTATCGGGCGTATAAGCATTTCGGAGAAATATTGTCTTTAAAAGACATGCATCACTTAATAATTTCGTTGGGGCTAATCAGTTAAGCTAGTATTATAATATCAAAGTGGATATTTATTTTCTTAATTAATCAGAAATTTATTATTCTGTGAACAGCAATGAATTTATTCATTTGAAATAAATGAACGATTTTATTGAGTTGAAAAAAAAATTTTTTCATCTAAAAGCTTAATTTCCTTCGGACAAAAAAAAAAAAAAAAAAAAAAAAAACCCTGAATAAATAAAAATAAATAAATAAATATAACGTGTGCTTTGAATACTTTTTATAGTAGTTGAAACTTTATTCCAACTTACTTTTGCAATTCAAAATCGTGGGACATAAATCTTGGTATACTTTTTTTTACCATTGAAGATCGTCGTTTTTTGAGGCATGGGAGGGTCAGTGAACGCGATTTGGCTGTCATGATATACCACTATGAAACAACTGGCGTATTTTCAATAAATTAAAAAAGTGATACAGTTAGTTATGTTTCATGACGCAAGTCAAAGAACTGGTTATTCTGGATTATTCAAATATTTCTGTAAGCTTGAAATCCGTTTTATTTATTTGGTTCATTTAAAAACGATTTCAATTCCGAAATAATTTATAGAAGAGTAAAAACTAATAAGTTCAAAAACTCCATTAATTATTTTTTAGCTTCATGATTCAATAAAATTAAAGAACAGGTGAATCTAGAAAACTTAAATAGAAGAAAAAGGCATTAAAAGTATTCTAAGACAAAATAACAAAGAACGTCTTAATGGCCTTTTCAAAGATAGAAATTAATTTCGGAATTACTCATTGAAGAAAAATTTAACCGTTTTAATGCGCTAGTTGAGTTAATTGGCAAGTAAAACAAAGATTAGGACTGAAGTTATGAAACATAAGAAAGGACTATAACACATTATCTTTGTGCTCATCTTATTTTTTACTAGTGAACTTCAGAGACGAAAAAAATCGCATTATTTTTATGAAAGAAAATTCCTATTAACTGTCGCTTTGAAACAATAGTGTCTAAGAAACACTCATCTTTCAATTTTAGTTTTTTTAAAATAGAAACCTTTCATTTAGATATTATTATGAATTGTATGATCATGCTTCTCTTATTATCTTTCAAAGAATGTAGTAATTTTTGAAACTCACATTTTTTACTATAAAATAAGTAATTTATTCTATATTTTTTTAAACTTATTTCAAGTGAATATAACAAAAATTAATAAAATTTTCAGATTCATTAAAAGGCACTAAGTGCCAATTCTAATAGTAAAATAGTATTAAAACTCTTCTCTTAACTTTTATTGTTGAAAAGTCATAAAGAAATGCTAAAAATTTATAGAAGTCGGTGAGGTTCATAACTGCCGCAGTTCACAAATAATTTTTCTGTTCTTTACAATAGGAATTACAAACTATAGATCTGTAGGGACGTGTTTAATTATTAATAATTAGCAATTTCTTCTTCCAAATATTAAGAGACATTTTTATTTTAATATTGCTTAAAAATTGGAAGAAATATTTAAACTTAATTTTATTTCATCATTTATTTTATTTTAATTTTTTATTTTTATTTAATATTTTATAGACTTAAAAATAACATCTTTAAGAGCTTACACAATGAAGTAAAAATATTTAACTGCAAATAATTATAACTTCAAAGATTTCTACTCTAAAATTCCTTTATGCTCCCTATAAGTTTCCACACATTTTTACATATAAATTTCTGGATAAAAGTATTGTTAATTTATCTTTATACTTGACTAAGGTTTGGTTTGGTTTGGTTTGGTTATATTAACGTCCCGTTTTGAAGCAACACTAGGGCTATTTTAGGACGGACCTCGTAATTTTGAACCACGGTCAGATGACGAACTTGACTAAGGATTCAGTCTTGTTGACTTACTTAATAGCATTATACTTTTACATGTACAACATTTGATTCGTAATCAATGCTGTATATAGTAGTTAAATTCAATATGCGCTTAATTTTTCTTTGAAAAGTACTAAATATTATTCCAAGAATAAATTATGTACTTATAAAAAGAGTTTATAATGATTAATATTTAATACACAAAGTTATTTTATTACAAATGTTTGAGCGATTATTTGGCACATTTCTATTCTCTAGCTAGAAAATTGTCCAATTTTTATCTCGTTGTTTAATACACGGATTCTTGTGTTTCATAACGTAGTCCCAAGTTAGGTCACACAAAACCAAATGGTAATTGCTAAAACTGAAGACAACCATCATCTTTCTTATAATTTACTATTTGTCATTAAATTTAGCTGCGCCAATCATCCTAACATAAAATTTCATTTTCAGATCTATTGAATAACTATTTTTAGATTAATTATTTTTTATTCTTCATAAATTAATGCCTGATTTGTTTATTTGTTTCCCAATTTTAGAATTCTTATCAAATTTTTTGGAACAACATTGCTTTCAAATTTCTTTTTCCCAGAAAGAGCATTTGAGTAGGAAAAAAAATTAAAATTCTGTCTTAATACAATGATTATTGTTTAAAAGATGCAATGGCATTTGAGAAAACAGCGGAACTTGCATCAGAGTTATCAACCGATAGAAACATGATGTTTTTTTTTTTTTTTACGAAAGGGAAAACAGGCTCCCCCCCCCCAATTTTTAATGACATGACTCGTAAACTACTTTTAGAACTTCGCTTAATCATTGTACAAGTGCTATATTTCCTTGCTTTATACACCTTCATCAATATAATTCAAAACATAAAATAAATAGAATGCGCCCAAGAAGTGACTATTTGTACGTTATGGGTTTTACGCCAACTTCTTTTAATTTTTTACAGTTACATCTTATTAGCAATTTTAATTCTTGAACGTTGGTGACAAACATCAGAAACTTTAACGTTAGAAGGCACATGAGAAACTTTTACGTTATACTACCACCTGGCTTTTAAGAGTAGATTTTGAGGGTTCCATTTAAGAGCAGGTGTGAAAAGTGCTTTTGTAATTTATCAAGTACGATTTATTTCAGAACATTTCGTAAATTAGTGAAGAAAGATATTCTAGTAGTGTCATTAGCTGCGCATACAAAAATAAAAATACGTGAAAACGCTGGATATGTCCTTATTATCCAATGATAAATGAAATTTGAAGCTTAAAAATATAGCAAAAACTTACTGAAAACATGGTACCTAAATTTCGAAAAAAAAAAAGCCTTTGCGTAATTTTTAAGTTAAATTTATTGAATTTGAGGCCTAATGTCAAAAATACAGCAATTAATTAATCAAATTTGAACTTAAAGATTAGTGCAAAAATGCACTGAAATTACACCTAAAACATCAAATTTGCTCTTTAAAAATATGTTTTTGAGTAATTTTTAATCAAAATTTAGGAAGTGGAATTTTAGACCTTAAATCAGAATATTAGTTAAAGAATAAAGGTAATGCAATAATTTTTGCAAAATATGGTATAGAGCTTCGAGATAGCAGTTTAGTCTAGTTATATTAACGTCCCGTTGTGAAGCAACACTAGGGCTATTTTGGGACGGGTCTCGTAATTTTGAACCACGGTCAGGTAACGAGGACGACACCTGAGTTGGCACCCCCTTCTACACACCACACCACACCAGCGGGAGAACGTTTGGCATGACGGATTTAACGTGCAACAGACCCCATTACACGACGGTTCTTCGGTGGAATCGGGTCTCGAACCTGAAATCCTACGGCTCACAAGCCGAGACCTTACCACCAGGCCACCGCGGCCTCTTTGAGATAGCAAAGTAGTTAACTGAAGTTTGTATAATATTTATATTATTTTATAATTATATGTAATTTTGCTCGGTATTATTTAACTGTGAGGTTTTTCTCCTTTTACTATTTCTAAGGAATTTAGCTAAAAAATTGCAAATATATTACACAAGTACCTGGCTTTTGTGAGGAGAGGAAAAATTTAATTTGTCGACTAAACAAAATACTCATTCTAACTGCTGCGAAGATTAGCTTCAAATGGTGTTGTTTTACGTAGCTGGCGTGTGGAATCAAATACAAATTTTGAATTTAACAATTTACTTTAAACAGTTTAAAATTAACTCTTGGTGAATTACTTAGTGAATTATCGCAAAATTTCACACTCGTATTAATTAAATTTTGTAATAATTATTTATACAATACAGTATGAGTTTCATCAAATCGCATTGCGTAACATTAGATCGTACATATTATTATTTTGAAAAAAAAATCGATTCTATATTCCCTTTTTCTCAGAAAGAGATCAACATATGCTATTATCTTAAATTAACTTAAGTTTTTTATAAATATTTCACGTATATAGTAGCTAAATTTTAAATTCAGAAAATATTCACTCGGTTAAAAAAAGAAAATAGTTGTCAAAAGAGATCTGAAATAAAATGGGTACGTAATAAGAATGATATAGACAAAATGTAATTCATTTCTTTTGTGAAGCTGCTGAAATATTACAATGTAGATTAGATAAATAAGAGGAATTATTTCTCAAATTTAAGGATTTTATTTCTCCCAATAGCCAGAATGCAAGAAGTAAAGTTTGATTATTTAGGACAATGTGCTCTTTATATGCTTTGCTAGGAGAAAGAATATATATATTTTTTTTTCATAAAAATTTGTAGATCTGTTGTTTAATTGTTCGTCCAGACTCTCTTAATATTTTCTATTTCTTTTTCTATGAAAATTTTAAGGGTGTATAGTATAATTGCATTAGAAGAGAGAAAAAAAATTTCCAATAGAGCCACTTCATTCTCACCTTATAATCGGAAATATGCACGTGTCAATTTATTTTAGAATTCATTGAGCACTGTCAGAAAGAAAATGATGTGAAATAACAACACGTTGAAAATGATTGCTAGTTCCATGACTAGGTAATGTGCACGTGTGTCATGTACGTAACATCGGATGAATTTTATCTTGATTATATAATCGTAAGAATATTGCCAAACACTTTCATAAAGATAAAAATAATGATAAAAAAATTTTTTGTGCCAGTCTTATGGAAGAGAGTGCGAAGTTCTATTTATTTTCATTTATACTTATTTATTTGTTTATTTTTGATCTGAGCATTAATAATTATTGTAATTACGAATTGAATGTTATTTTATTTTCTCTTGCCTTATTTTTGTTTTGATTTATTGTTCTTTTTTTAATTTAGAAGATATCGGTTTCTATGCTTTAACTGTCAATCCCCACTGAGGGAAAAAAGATGCAATTGTATTTTTTGTATGCCGTATAGATTTAAATTGTAGTTCTAAATTTTAAATTAATGGGAAAAATATTGTTATTTAATCAGCAATTTTTCTGCTCTATGTTTTCATTTAATTCAATGAATTATTTTTTTTCCTATCATTGCTTTTAATTAGATTTATATGATTATAACTCGTAGTTTAAATGAATGCTTTTAGGGAACTTAAAACAATGAAACACATTTTACATTGTGTCGAGATGAGGCTCTAAAGAGTATTAATAAAAATTTTGTTTTATCTTGATTTTTTTGTGTGCAAAAACGGAACATGCTAAATTTTTCATGCGGATAAACCTATTTTAAAATCAAATATTGTTTCGTAACTGACTATGGCTGAAAACTTCCTAATTTCTGAATAGTTTTAATAATCTAAGCACTGTTTTTTGCTAGTGAGAAAAATAAAATTTGTTAACATTAATTAAATTTTATTTTTCTCATCAGAATTTATCATTCATTTTAAACTGCCCTAATATCGTAAATGAGTGAACATTTAATACCAAATTTTAAAAAAGAATCTTTTTAATATAAAATGAGAATTCAATACCCTTACAGGCCATTACGATTGTAGGTGTAAACTTACTAATATGCTACGTCTATTTTGTAAATTATTGTTCTACCAAAAGAAATAATAAGCACTAAAAACGTATGTCTCCAGATATAATGTGTGAATATTAGTGATATTTTTTACTATTTTTAAAGCAGAAAATCTTTAAAATATTTTTGTCAATATACAGAAATATAAAATAACAATATATAAACAATAGAAGAAAACGTTCTCATCAATTATGGTTATTGCAAAAGCCTTTGCAATACGTATAGACATATTGCCATTTCTCTTCGTCGTTTGACTTCGCATTATATGCCGTATCATGAATTGCAAGCAATCTTTCAATTCTAAAATCCGGCGATAATTTCACCATCTCAGTTTTAGAATTTTGTTTGTAAAAAATGCTTCCAAGACTCAAATTAATCCTTATTGCGTTTCATTTCTATCTTAAAAACAACTTTTCAGTTAAGGTAATTAATATATAGAGAGCCCGAAAATCAATCTTCAAACCAGTCAAGCTTGTTCCGTAATATGGTAAAACTCATTGTTTGTCATCCATGATCGATAACCTCCTTCGAATAATATCGATTTATGGATACATTATTTTTCATTACATCGTGATCTCAATACATCCTTGTAATCCTAATATCCCTGATCCATCGTTCCTGAAGAAGTGCTTTTAATGAGCATATTAATGGTATGAATGAAGACGAGCGGTATTTCTACGCTCATAATCCATTTATTTATGCATCCATCTGTTAGACTTTACTTTGAAGGGTCGATGTATTTGCCCAAGACGTGGAAAAACATATTAACCTTAAGTAAACTTGGGGCCGCCTCACAATTTGTCAAAAAATATCAACGTATACAAGCAATATTTAATGCGATTACGGCTCTCTTTTGAGGTGTATTTACTTTCTGGAGTTGTGATAACACCGGTAGTGCCATTTCAGGTTTTCTTCTTTGAAAGAAATGTGGGGTGCGGGGTATGGAGGAGAGACAAGTAAAGAAACACGTTTAGAGGAGATAATAGTCATTATGTTCTTCAAAAAGGAGAAATAAGATATATTGCAAAGAGAGAATGTCGTCTTACGATAGGCGACTCCAAAGTATTCATACCTTATTTATGAATGTTTAGTTGTCATCAAGATTATTAATATTGGTCAATCTAAAAAGGTTCATAGCTGAAGTAAAAATAAATAAAAATGCTACTGGCACTATAAAACAAAATTTAAGCATGCATTAAGTGACGGAAACTTTAGTGCAAATAAAAATATTAAGATAAATCTAATTGATTATTTATATCAAATAATCGAGAAATATTTAAAATGTGTAATGTATGATAAATGTGATTGCACTTGTTCCAATAACATTACAGTTTACTGTGAAATAATTTTATTATTTCGTCACATTTATAACTTTCTGCATTCATGTAAAATTTGGTATTTTCCTTTTCGCTGAAAGATGTCTCAATGTACTCTTTACATATACTGATAAATATTATTCGATTAAAGAAAAATAAAAGGTGTTTGATTTTGAGCAAATGCAAACACTGTCAAAACAGTAGAAAGTAGGGTTAAATGCTTGTTCAGCCTCAAGCCATCATAAGTTGAACTGATGATTAAAACATGCTTCTAAATGTGGCAAAGCTTTGAAAGATATTGAATGACAATCGCTATCATTTTTTGGATAAATTTTGCAGATGTTTATAATGTTGCCTTCGAATCTATTGCATGAATTTTATTTCTTTGCACTTTAATAACATATGATCCTGTTATTTTGCAGGCTTTTGCTTTTAAATAATATAAAATGAAATAACTTATATTAATTATACTCGTGAATCATGCTCAGACCTTGTTATCCTACGTATGAAAGTTAAATAAAACACGAGGTAGCTATAATTCTTCTCTTTTTCTTCGAACAAGTAATTAAGAGCTGAAATATACACCCTCATCAGAATGTATTAGACTGGCGCCTCCCTCTTCAAGCTCCCACATCGTGTTGATGAGGGGTTTGGCTTCATTGGAGCTAGTCTGCACCATGCCCGCTTATGCGACGTTTCTTCGGTGGAAGCGGGTCACGAACCTGAAACTTTCTGATGCGAAGCCGAGATCGTACCACTGGGCTACCGTAACCCATGTATTGCGATCAAGTCCTGATTTTATGGAAAGTCTGCTATACATGAGGTTATGATATGCATCACTTATGTAAAAGATTAAAACTTTTTCACTTTGGTTATGGTATTCAGACTCGGATGTTGTTTCATTTATTTTGACAAGACTCAGAAACAGGGCTAAATTAAGACTTCAAAAAGCCCGTGTATAGTGTAAATCACTGAACTTTTTTGAACAATCGAACTTTTTTGTCGATTTAAATTTAGTTGTTGTTTTATATATATATATATATATATATATATAATTGTTTTAACAAACTGAAATAGCAAAACATTTAATCGCAAATGATTTTTAAAAAGTTGGTTTCAGAATATCGCGTTTCAAAAATGTACTTTTAAACAAAGTAATTTTAAACAAAATTATATATATATATATATATATATATATATATATATATATATATATA
>JAPMOR010024236.1:106520-133654 GCA_026543865.1 Argiope aurantia | reverse complement strand
TATATATATATATATATATATATATATATATATATATATATATATAAACTTTTCTTTGCATAATCTAAGTAAGTTATAATAAGAATTTTTAAATTATGAAGCGTCATATTTTTTTGGAAATTTCAAAATAAAATAAATAACTTGCAAGTAGTAATTAATTAGGAATGTTATTAGAGTAAGACTCCAAAATTAATTTAGGCAGTACTTGATTTCAATTTAAATAAGTTCAACTGCATAGCCTCTATATTCAAACTAAAGCACAAAACTGAATAAATTTCAAAATACTGTTTTGAAATCTCGATAACTCGGACCTCTCTAAAGTTGCCTATTTAGTAATCCGGCCCTGCTCAAAAGTATGAAACGATATCCAATGTCTTTCAAGTAACTGAAAATACAAACACATACAATAAACTATTTTTTTCCTTCATACTAAGTGAAAATTTCAATAACGATGATATTTATAAATATGAAGTCAGTGAATGAGTTGAAAAATTAGCAAAATTTGTAAGAGAAAATGATAATTAACCACTGAATTTATCATCAGGTGCATCATTATCAAATCAGACATGATAATGATGCACCAAATGATTTAGTTTAAATTTACTATAACTCATACAAACTGGAATATCTGAATGAGATTGTTAAAAAGCATATAAAACATAAAAGCTGAAATTATGAAATCTTATTATTTTATTGCAAAATTAAATGAACACAACGTTAAAAAGCATCGTATAAAGTAGTCACATCAGCTAATTTGTACAGCTATGTTTTGAAATTACAGGTAGTAAAACTTTGTTTAAAGATCTGTTTTTTATAATAGGAACTTTAACAACATTTGCACACTTATTAATCATATTATCTTTTCGTATAAAAAAAAACTAACGTTATTAGCTATCCCGATATAACTGATTTTTAGGAGTTTAATATTTATAGCAAATGAAAAAGGATTTAATTATTTTTCTCAGAACTTTACATTTTTTTTCTCGTCAATTTCAAAAATTAATGAAGTTAACAAAATGCAAGACATTATTTTTATTATTGTTAATTTTTAGAATTAATTGAAAAAATACAGAGATTGGGGAATTATAAAAATCAAACAATGATCTAAACATTAAAAGCATATCACAATATAAAACAGACTAATTAAATATTGCTTTTTGCTTATCATGAATTAAAAAAAAAGAAAGGTAAAACATGAATTAAATATGTTAGAAAAAGAAGAATAAAGAAAAGAAAATTATCGTTTATTCTATTCATTAAAAAACTACTTAAAATAATTTACATTGAGGCTTCTAAAAGGAAAAGATATTTCCAGAATAATTTTTTAATCTTAAAAATACTCACACTTAATAATTAAGAAATTGTAAGCACAAAGCATTCTTATTTTTTTGCATGCCATTAGAATGCATGAAACACTACAGTCAAAAAAACAATAAATTTTACAGAAATTGTGAACAATAAAAAAAAATCGAAAGCTTAAATTAATTTTTTCTAAATAAATGCATTTTTGTTAAAAGGATTCTTTTGCTCTTCCTTAACGTTATTTGAAAATATTTTTCCAAAATTGCTATAATGTATTTTTTTATCAAATGTAGATTTATTTATTAAGATTCTATATTGTATTTTTTTTATATTTGTGCGACTAAGTTGAGAAATCAATTGTACTTAAAGGTTTGCTGCAGTAATTTCTTAATTAGTATTCGATTTTTTTAAAGTAAACAGTCAGCATGTTTTCGATTTGCTATATTAAGATATTAAAGATATTTAAAATTAACATATATTAAGAGATACTTAAAGCTATTTTTTCTAATATTAGCTTTTTTTTAAATATCTCATTATATTTTTTTGTTATTCGCTTTTCAAAGAAATAAAACCATTTCAGTCTTTTAAAAATGCATATGCTTTCATTTAGTTTATTGTTTACATATGCTTTTTTAAATATATTTAAAAACCACGGTGAAGTGCAGAAATCTATACCCATCAGGAGACCCTATTTTTTAATTTTAATTTTCATCATTTATTTATTTATTTGACCGTTTTATAAATACTCTAAATTCTTAATTTTAAAAAATCTACTTTTAAATAAAGTTTTAGTTTATTGTTTACATATGCTTTTTTAAATATATTTAAAAACCACTGTGAAGTGCAGAAATCTATACCCATCAGGAGACCCTATTTTTTAATTTTAATTTTCATCATTTATTTATTTATTTGACCATTTTATAAATACTCTAAATTCTTAATTTAAAAAAATCTACTTTTAAATAAAGAAAATTGAAAAATAGGAAGCAATATTTTTTTATGACTCGTTTTTTAAAACTGATAATAAAGAAATAAAATAATTCCATTATTTTTTAAAAAAGCATTTGCTCCAACAAGATAAAAAACATAGATGCAATACAAAATTCACTGTAAAAGGCCACTAATTATTCTCTTCTAGAATCTGATGTTATTTTTTACATTTATGATTGAAATATGCAAGCAACATTTCAAGTAAAAGTTACTTTACCCTCAAACATTTCCATTCTTTTCATGGCCTTAGAACGAGATTATGTATTCTGTCAAAAGTTGTATTAATGTCACCTATAAATTATTTCGGGAAAGTAGTTTTCGAAAGTGACTTAATAATTCAATCATGTGAAGAGAAGCATATTATAAATTTTGAGCTTCTTTATGTCATTCTTTGTCATTTTATCTCTTATGCAATAAATATATGAAAGTAATTAAACACAATAAAATATTTTTCAAACCCTGCATAATAAGAAATGAAATGTAGATTTTTTAAAACGTTTTATTATTCTCTTTCCTTTACCTGTTAATCTTGAAACTGCATAATTCTAATCTAATCTAATAATAATGAAAATAATTCTAGTTATTTTCTACTGCATAATTCTGATTATAATAAATTATATAAACTGCATTACTTTTATTTACTTTTATTTTACATTACTTTTATTT
The DNA here is from genome assembly GCA_026543865.1 of Argiope aurantia. Classification (NCBI taxonomy): domain Eukaryota; kingdom Metazoa; phylum Arthropoda; class Arachnida; order Araneae; family Araneidae; genus Argiope; species Argiope aurantia. The sequence continues at coordinate 130,696 of JAPMOR010024236.1, read as the reverse complement.
TATTTACCAATAATCTTACAACGAATCGAAATGATATTTATGGACAACGCTATAATAATTTAATGCAATTCAATGCTATAATAACAATAAATAAACTCACAAACTCCCAGAAATGGCCGGATGTAGTAGAAAACAGAATACTTCTAATTTTCAATAAATCGTCAGATGAGCAGATAGAGGATTAATGAATGTTACTAAAAGACTAAATAATGAATGTTACTAAAAATAAGACTGTCTATAGTGTAGACGTTTCACTGAATCATAATATATAGTTTGTTACTTAAGAGTTATACTTTTAGATGCTTGACTGAAACATTAAATACTGTTCATTTTGGTTAAAGATTCATTTGAATTAAATAACTCCTTATAAACTCGTTTCTTTACAGTTAATGGCAGATCCATCTTTCAATCAGTGCCTTAATTTTTTACAGTGATTCGAATACTAAACTTTTTATATAAATTCTGATTTAAAGTAGAGAAAAAGGAATTAGCTTCTGCGCAATTTATTCATCTGGAAAAATAAATGGGAGAGAAAAGTAAGGGAGATGGGGAAAGAGAAAGCAGAAAAAAATGAGATGAATGTGAAGTCTGAAAGAAAATTAATAAGAAATGAGCCCCTTCGGCAACTACTTTTTCCATTCTAGAAGATAATATTAAACTTTTGAAGATCAATTTCAAAGACGGAAAAGGATATAAATTGTACGTTTATGATGCCTTCTGACAATCTCGAAATCATTCTTTGCAATTGCATGTAAATTAGAAAGTTTAGTTCTTGATATTTGTAATCCATGAAATACAGAAAAAGAAATCTATTTATGTCATTATTTCTCAGCAAAATTTCGAAATAGATTAAGATTGAGGCAAATTCTTCATTTGAAGGCTAACTCTAAATATGTTAGTTTACATAATTACCTCATCTGAGATTATTATGTAATTATCTCATCGTGATTTTTAATTTCACTAAGCATATTGCACTTAGTAGCTGGAAAAGATTAATTTCCAATTTTTGATCAACCGTTATCGATAAGAAGCCTATAAGTTGAAGAATTCAACAATATATCTCTTCCTTTAGGTATATTGTTGAATTCTTTTATATAAATTTTTTTTGGATCAAACATAGATGATTTTATTTTGGGAATACTGAATGATTTTTTTCCTTCAAAATTTTCACAAATTTAAAGTTCCAAATATATATTTAATAATTTATGTATGATTTCTCTCATGAATTATTTGCACTTCAAATGAGTGAATGAAATTCTTCCTAATATGAGCAGATATCTTTTAAAAACAATCTTTCCTCTAAAAGGCATATAAAATTAAGCTTAAAAAACAAAGAAATTAATTCTCTAACATCGAGGAATTTTAATACTTTTTTTAATAAAATAGTGGGTATTTTGAAACACTATTTTCATGCATTTCTTGTGAATAAATTTAAATACTGTATCAATTCAGTTAGATTAACTTTTCGTTTTGAAATTATGGAAAGAACATTTTGAAACAGATTAATGAGACTCCTGATCAGATAAGAAGGACGGCATTTGAGTTTTTCCTCCATTCACGGAAATTCTGCTCTATACCAACCTCAAGATGTTTAATGTACATCCGGACCCTGTATATAGCAGGTTCCATCAAATGCTTTTGCGCATCTTGACATGCCCCAATATGCAAATTAGGTAGTTTAAGAAGAAAAAAGTTTTAGGAACCTATTATTTACAATGCGGTTTTCGTGTATGTTAGAATATAATATAAAGACTTTTCTTGTACATGCAACGAATTATTAAGTTATGATGACAGGTTTCAAAGCAAGCATGCAAACGAAGATGTATTGTATGCATTATGATAAGAATTTTGTTTTAATGTTTCATTAAAAAACAAACATTCTAATTTTTAAAACATCGGTCAGCATTAATTTATTATGTAAATGCCTGATAGCACGTGTTTTAAATTTTGTGTGCAAATTTAATATTTTACTTCTTTTTGATGAAGAATAATTAGCTACGATAATCATTACACTAATTGTTCTAAAGATGAAATCTCATAACGTAGAATTAAAATTTAAAAGTATTTTCAGTTATGTTCAATTAGTTATCAGGAAACAAACGTTTATCCCAATGTCCCTACAGTTTTATATAAATTTCCGCATAGTTTAAGAGGTACTGTGATATCTTATTAATTTTATATCAAACATTTTAATTCTGTATATTTTTCAAAATAATGTTTACAACATAGGTACATCTTTGTCCTACCCGAATTTTTTTAAAAAGACTTATGAACTAAACAATGTTATTATGGTATTCAAAATGAGTGTTCCAACAGGAAAAACATTTTCTTGCTTTTTTTTTCTGTTGAAAATTTTTTCCCCAAGCATAGAATCGAATCTGACAGCAACAAAACAAATGGCTGAGTTTCGAAGTGTTTCTTAGTTGTCCAATCAGGATAACAAGCTCATCTAAGGAACGTGTGCGTAAATAAAACAAGCAAAGTTACTGTTACCTATATTACCACATGGTGCGTTTTTTTTATTTAACTCCATTTTTCCTACTACCACCGGTGTTGTAAAAGAAGTGAATCTCCATACAATGGTGTAGGCTCCACCTCCTACTGCGAGTGGAGATACAGTTGCGTGATTTGTTTGACCCCATCCCTAGATCTGTTAGCTTCTCCTGTTCTAACCCTCAGTTGGGAGCCAACAATTTAAGCCATCGGCATCTTAAATCCCGCCGTCTTACTTTATTAATTGTCCTTACTCCAAGTTCCCACCCACGTTTCGAGTCGCTTGAAGATTATTCCCTGCCAGCGGGGTATGATTTGTCTTTGCCTCACAAATCGATGGAATAATGTTTCCAGCAATGAATTAAGAGGCTAACTTGATATGTTTGTCGGGTCATTTCGACTCGAGAGCTTCTGGTGCTAATAATTTGCCACCCAAAGCCCATCTAGGATAAATTCCACTATCGGATTACCCATCCCAAGGACAAAGCACGCAATGATCAATAGATGCCATCAGTTATTTATTATGGAGTTGTATAATTATTGTTTAATATAATGAATGTCAGAAATTTAATTGCTTTTGGATATTATGGTCCTACATAGATGCTATAATATTCAACGAAGCGCGCGATACTGTAAGGGTATTTTCCATTAAGAGATAAGAGAAATTGAGAAAAATTCTATTAAATCAAATTAAATTTAAATGTTCGGATTTATAATGAGACAAGCAATTTATTTAACTTATGTATAATTTAATAGTTTTATGTATTTATTATATAACTAAGAATTCTTACAAAGAAAGGATTATTAAATCTTTATCATCAATATATTATATTTTGATCCAAGTTTCAAGCTGTTTTTGAACGAAAGAAAGCATAAACTATTTTGCTGAATTTATTAAAAAAATTTCGATGTGTCATTGAAATCACTTTGTTATTAAATCTTCATCCCATTTTGAGTGTTCTTTAATACACCTTTGCGAATTATAAAATAGATTTTTTTCTGACATTTTTAATTGAATGACATTGATTCGTTTAAATGAGTCAATATTATTGCTATGAATTTACATTAATTGATATTGCTGAAATTCATAAATAAGATAGCAGATTGAAATAATTGAAAACTGAAATAGTTTTTTTTAAATTTTATTTCAAAATCCTCCAAGAGTCTTAAATGAATTTGTCAGAAATTTCAATTTTAAAATTATTTAATGTTAAGCATCATTTAAAATTTATTTTCCCCTTAATTGGCAATAGAATAATGAGTCAAAATAAAGCCATTTGAAGAAAACTTCATACAGATTTCCAAAATACACAACACTAGGTTGTTTAACTATTCCCTTTCCTATAGGTTATTGCATATATTACAAAACTGTTCCATTAAGACAAGTTTACAAATAAAACCTATAATAATTAACGCAATGAGTGAACATATCGAAGTGCTTTTGCATAGCATTTAATTAGCATTGAAGTTCATTATGAAATTGCCATTGAAATTTACCATTCATTGCATAATAATTCTTTTCCACTAAACATTCTACATTCACATTGTATTGAGATCTATTTAAAGGAAATTGATAAGTTATGGGTAAAATGGTAAATGCCAGAAAATTTGAGATAACTCAATCTTCTCAATGATATGTTTTGGGGCACTTTGCACTTACCGAAACAACAAACAATATAGATTTGAAAATTGATGCCTATATTTTTTTTCTAGACGAAAAGTTCGAGAACTTTGGAATATGATGTTCAATTAAAAAACAACATCTGTTCAATTAAAAAACGACTGAATCAAGTCTCTTATATCGAATCTAATGATATGATTGTTTATATTTTTAATATCATATAATAGGGCACCCTCTTTTGATAAAGTAAATATTTGAATATTTAAAAACAAAGGAATTTGAAAGATGCTATCGTTTCGATCAAGTTAATTGAAACTCACGTAATGATGAATGCCCCGCATCCATTTGATTTTGAAATTCATTGCACTTTTTTGGCAGAAAAAAGTGTAAGACATCGTGCATTTCAATGTTAACTTATACTCTCCATTACGTTTGTCATGTGATTATGACTTTGAGCCAAATAATCGCTTGACCAATTTCTTTAACTTTAATAATATCTAAAACTGAGTGAATTGTTCTACCTTTCTACGAGTTCAAGGAATTTTATAATATTGCAAAAATATTTTCACGATGTTATACAGCTTTCAGAAAATCGAACATCATGAAGATACCATACAGTATGTAGCGCTAACAGAATTATTATCTGCAGAACATCTTAGTTAAAAATTTCTTAGTTAAAATCTTAGCACTAGAACATCTTAGTTAAAATCAATTAGCACTAATGTACTTAGAAGGGGATTTTAGCATTTAGTAAATTTTTTTAAATTTCAGTTTTAATCGAAAGAAAGAAATCATGCAAAAACAGGTGCGATTTATTAAATATCCACAAATAAATATAATTGTTGCACTTTATTCTGTACTTCATTTTTTTTAAACAAAGATAATTCATGTTATATTTGTGCATAAGTAAATTCTTAAGTGACCCAACTATCTGATTTTTGCAAGTTCTAAAAATGGAAAATATTTTTAAATAAATCAACTGAATAAAAATTCTTGCGACATAGATAAAACAAATAAAAACGAGACGTTGAAAGTCTGATTTCATGGTTGATTGAAGTCCTTCAAAATTAAGTCCTTCAATTTAACCTAGTTATAATTTTCAAGGGTAAAGATAAAAAGTTTTACATTTGTTATAATTTGCAGGAATTTCTTTTCTAAGAAGTACCATCCCTTTTATCAAAAAATCATCACATTTTCTAGATTTTCATTAAATTTTTTTTGTGGTTAAATGAATTCATATATTACCTTAAAAATTTGTTACAAGTTTTCAACTGCGAATTGCCGCACTTAATATGTTAAAACTCAACTGAAAACTTTCATTCATCAAATTGCAACTTTTGAAGAACACAAAGCAACATAGCGAAAGTATCCAGCAACAAATAACACTTTTCTTTAATTATAATATTTCTTAGTTCTGAAAGGAATTCAGTAACTAAGATACCAGAGACATATTAAAATATTCTGAATTTGAGAAAGAATTTCATCTCGAGCCAAAATGCGTTAATACAAATCTAATGAAATGAGGGGAAAAAAAAAGAAGAGGAAAAAATTATACATTTGTATCTTCCCCATTCTTTTAAGAATTAACAAGTAAGAACATTTACTTTCATTTTAAAAATTTAAAAAAAAATCGAGATTATTATTAATTTTTTATTCCTACGCAAACTCATTATTAAATCTGTCACAAACGTTTAGAGACAAATAACATTTCTGACTTGTTTACCTCAAAATGTATTTATTTTTGGATAGAAAAAAAAAGTGTCTGCTCTTGCAAATTCTGGATATAATGAATATGTTATTTGAAAGGAAGGGAAAATAAAGAAAGCAAGTAATGTTGGGAAGGAAGATAAAAAAAAATCGAATTCTTAGCAAAAACTCATGATTTTAATTCGTGAGGTTTTATTTTTGTTTGTTATTGCTTTTTTTTTTCTCTCTTCCACATCGCGTTTCAATTTTCTACATTTTTTTTCTGCAATCTTTTTTTTTCAATATTACTCATTAAAACTCCTTCGCGTTAAATTAAAACTTATATTTCTTTCCCATTAATGTTATATGCATACGTGTATGTATTTGTCTGTTAAATGTGTATTTTTTTAATGTGTAAACCACTTATATGCTGGAAATTTAGTAAGAGCATCTGGAGGTTTAATGCACTTTTACTAAATTATTAATAACCTGAAGACAGAATGAAAATGGAGCATATGCATGGAGATAAAAGATATAAAACGAAAAAAAAAATATCTTTGTTCGAAACATTAAATAAAAAAAAACGATTGGAAGAAAGGAACAGAAGAATTTGCCGTAAATGGTTGAGCAAACAGAATTTTTTAATTGGATTTGCTCATTACATTTTCATAGAAGAAAAATCTATGAAAGTTTAAAATATCATGGCGTATTAAAGAAAAATGTTAGGGGATTAGGGTTTTGCTTAGAATTCGTCTTTGAAGGGGAAAAAAAAAGAAAGAAAGAAAAGAAAAAAGTAAAAAGAAAAAACGAAGTCGGAAATCATATTAAGGTTAGGTAATTTTTTTTTTCAAACCAATTGACTGGTAGGTTTCTGAACAAATTTAGAATATGATTTTTTTTCTTTTTCTGTGTATGGGTTGTTCTGTTTTGATTTATTCAATGCAAAATTAAATGAGGTATTTGCGTAACTGAGATACAAGAATGCAAAGATATAAAATAATTAGTTTGTTTAGAAATATTGATTGAAGATTATAGAAAGGCCAAGTTCTGTCAACTTTTACATCTAATTTAACTGAATTTTTAACTGAAATGATGTAGAATCAATTTATTTCGAATGAATTGCAATAGAATCAATTTATTTGGCAGCGTAATCACTTGGCAATCGCAATAAAATATGCCATTTTACATCTAACCGCACTTTTTTTCCCTCCTGCGAATTCCAGAATAATTTCCAGAATGGTTTCCAGAATTAAAGTATGCGATGCATTTGGCGTGTATCACTTGAGCATAAATGAGGTTCACTGATTCTTGTTTTTGTTTTTTTGTATGAAACTGTATCAAGAGTTTTGGTTCCGTTGAAACTCGGTTCTTCTTTTATATATATTTAATTTTATATTTTTCAAATATGTATATTCATTTTCATACCCCTAGTTATCGATAATAAATTATATATGCAAGTGTGCAATAATTCCGTTCAGTTCTGTTTAGAAATTTCAATGATACTGAAATTTGGTTTGTTATTTCGCACAGTAAACAATTTTCAATGTTGATTTTTTGTTAAAGTAAAAATAGTTTTTTTCACTTTTAAAAAGAAAGTGACGGAATAATATTTTATTTATATATTTATATACAGAAACAATTTATTTCAGATTGATTATTAATAGTAAATTGTTGATATGTTTTGTTTTCCTCCATGATATGTTTTTCTGTTCCCCTCCAACAACATCTTTCAGAATAAAATGTTTCTTTTTCTCATCTGCTGTAAAATTTTCTCCTTCCTGTATTATTTATTATTTATAACAACTTTCTAAAATAAACTTCAAAAGTTTAATTTTTTCAGAGCATATTTTTTTCATTCGTATAAGTCTGAAAAAAAATTGAATCTAGTAAATATAATCATTAAATTTTTCATGTAGATAAATTTGAAAATTTCACTATTTTTAAGTATTTGTATCATTTTTTAAATCTTTTTCTTAGGGGGGAGGTGATGAAATATCGGTACGTAGTACATTTAATTTGTGGAATATGTTTTAGTAATAAAATACTTCATATTTCTGAGTAGAAATTTGTTTTTGGATTAATATAAATAATTAGATGGTTAAATTATAAAAAGACTCTAGATAAATATAATATAAAAATATCAAACTAAAATAATTTACTTCATCAACTCACGCTTATTCAAAAATTTAACTTAGTAACTATTTCAGCCTGTTAAATATATTAAATCTTTTTATAATTCATTTTATATTTCATAGCTCAAACAGCGAATTCTACTGATAAATTATATCAGCTCTCTTGGTAAAGAATAGAAAGATTTTCATATGTACACGCTGTATATTCCATAGCGTGAATGCTGAAATATAGCATAAAAAGGTATGCTTCCAACATTTTAAGAATTTCTACAATTAGTTTTATAATTTGCAGGTTTAATTTGAAAGTAAGCTGAAGTTGACAAAGCCATTAAAATGATACATTCAAATTCATATTATTTCATATTATTTGGTTATAAAGTTTTAAATCATTAGTAAATTCAACAGTTATGAAGAATGATCACAATTATTTAGATGTATTCTTAATGCGATTTGTTTCAAGATCTCCTTTTCTAACCTTTGTTAAAAAGAGTCAATTGTAACACATTTTGATTTCCTCTGCTTTTTTATGTTCAGTTTCATTACTCAATGACGTCCATTTCGCATATTGTTGAGGAAGCATAGCAATGCTAGTGCGTCTACCGACATGATGTTTACTGCTAAAAACCTAAAAAAAGGTAAAAAGCGAAACCAAAGGGTGAACTTCTTCCTTCTCCCCACCAGAAATTTCGAATGGAGTGAATTATTGCTGAATTTCCATGAGCCATAAAACAGCAAAATTGGAATCTCTACATGGAACGATGGAGCAAGATCAGATAATCCCCACCCTCTCTCTGATATGTTTTTTTTTTCTTTCCAGTGGCAACTTACTTGATTACCATGGACCGTTGCACGGTTTCTGATTTATTGTTGCGAATCTGCACTTTATTTATAGACCGAAACGTATTCCTCTTCCTACAGAAATATGTTTCAGTCAAAGAAGAAGAGACCAAAATCTTTCGCAGAGAGAACTGGTCGTTGCTGAACTTGATGACTTATGCCTTGCCTGGAGAAACTAGCGGCGCCTCTGTCAACCAGATAAGGGTGGTGTTTCCTCGATTCTGGAGTTAATGAGCACTTCGCAACAGTTTTCTTCGGGACTAAGATTGATATTGATATTTGTGTCCAAATTTTCCTCTCCCCCGGATTCTGAGATGGCGTAGAGATACGTAGAGCGCTTTGTTACTCCCTTCTTAATTAGAAGAGGCATTCAGAGACGAACTCTATTAACTACTATTTACTGATTACTTAGCATTCATTATCGAAAGTCCGACATTAGTCAGATAGACATTTTACATGCAGCGAATTCCTCCTAACAATATTCTAATTCTCTAGAATAACGTGCATTCTTAACAGCGGTACTGGCGAATGCTGACGAGGGGGAATTTAAAATTAGCTGAGTAAATCTATGTGCGGTCATAGTATTCAAATATTGAGACACACCATTTGGTTTTCAAGAGACGGGAAATATATTTGTTAACAATTTCGTAAAATTAAGAAACTTGTTGGAAAACTTTGTTTATCCATTTTCCGCTTCCATTCATTTTAATTGTCATTTTTTTAGTTTAATTAAAAAGATTGTTTGATTTGCATAGCTATAGGATTCTTATATTTTGGATATAATGCAGTGTAACTTAATAAATGGAAGGTTTTTTTATTGTAATTTCTCTGGCCTCGTGAATTTCCTATTAATGTAATGCTGAAATATCACTTATAACTCGAATTATTGGTGAAAACTAAATATTTTTTTTATTTCTTATTTATTGTGTTAATTAAATAATCCGTAATTTCTACATTCTGTATTTGCTTAGTTTTACTTGGTAATGTATTCAATAAAAGAAAGGGAAATAAGAATCTCTCAGTTTCTGAAAATTTATTAAACAGGGATTGCTTATTTTGAAGTTTAATTCTATATTTGTAGTATTAGAAATGTTGCATTTATTAATGATTACAATCACTTAATTACTTATTAAATCATCATTTGTAAAATTCTTCCTTTTTTATTAAGGTTATTATTTATTTATTAAAGTTAATTTCTGTTTATTTATTAATTTTGCTATAGTTATTAAAATTGTTAAATATTAAAAATGAATTTCTACCTATTATTTTTAGCTTAAAAATTATCAATTTTATTTCCTTTGCTGTGCTGATTTTCAGTCCCAGTTTTTTAAATTAAAATATTTGGATTAATCGAATTTTTTATTGCGGTCCCATTAGCTTTATGTTAGACATGTTTTACGGTGTAGGAAAAGGTTTAAAGGAAAGTAAAAATCTTAGTGTACTTTCTTTTTCACTTGTTCAAAATTATCAAGTGCTACAAACAAGAAATTTTTTGCAAGAAGAATATCATTACACTTTTATTTTAATCACGATTTACTTCGGAAGAATAATTATTCACAAAAAGAAACACTGAATTATTGGCCGTCATCTGCAGATGGTTATATGTAAAAGAAAAAAAAAAGAAATATATTTTTATTTGTTGAATAAATAAACATTAGTTCACTGCAAAATAGAAAAGAATACAGAGACATATTTGTGTCTTAAGTACTTTTTGAAAGCCTCATTAATTAATTTAAAATCACATTACATCAGAAAGAAAATGCGGTTCAAGAAACGAAGCTATGACACATAGATACCTTCCCTTTCACAAAAGATATTACGATCCGTTTTATTATCTGTTAATAAAGTAAAAGTAATCATTTCCATTTGCGCAGTTTCCTTTTCGTATTAAAGAGAAGACGCGAATTTTTCCATTGATACCCTTGCATTATTAGTAAATGAGTTATTGTTCTTGATCAAAATGTAGAAACGTAATGAGTATGAATGAGCTGCTGTTGCAAAAGCGTTTCCATTTGTAGCAGAAATTATTCTTTTTTTATTAGGATTTCGAAGAAAGTAGGACCTTGTTCTCTTTGTTCCATATTTTACTTTTATTTATCTAAGCTGAATTGATTTTTATTAATTACGTAGTAAAAAAATGAACGAGTTCATTATACACGAATTATTTTACTAATGATAACTTTCGGGGAAAGCTAAATCGCATAAATAAAAGGGAATTATGGATTAAGGGGAATCTTCATAAAGTTCTCTTATCTATGACTAAATTAAAGTTGCATTGTTCTTCAAAAGGAAAAAAAACACATTGAAGGCATAAAGTAAAATATCCTAAATTGGCGGAAAAAACTGTTGTAGATATTCTCTCTGCAACCAGAATGTCATGCAATCAGGAAGTTTTTGTTTAATGACAAATATATTAAGACTACACAATATAAGTTTTATTTATTTATTTTTCAACGAAAATTTAGTAAGTATAATAATTGGAAGAAACATAATACTGGTCTTAATTATTTTTTAAACCTAGCTTAATTATAAAATATTAATCGTTCAATTTAAAAACTTTGTCAGAAAAATTTCTTTAATACAAAATAGAGTAATTAAATAATTTTTTTTTACAAATTTTAAACTATTCAAAATAAAGTAAAGTGAAGGTAAATTGTAGTCATGCAAAAATGAATTTCGGCTCTATTTAGGGTTCATAAAAATGGGAAAGGAAATACAGCACGATATTTAAATTACATTTAAAACTATGCATTGTAAATATTTTTTAAAATTTTGTTCTTTAGTGCAGTACCTTTGATATCTTTATATGTTTAATACTTGATACAATCTATTTTTGCTTTAATTAATTGTAACAAAAGAATTTTTTTAGATAGCAGTTAAAACGCATAATTTGAAAAGTAGGCATTCTGCAGATTGAGACGAAAATTGATATTTATTATTCTGTTCTAGCCCTTTTAGAATTAAACTTGCATTTTGGCATTTAATTAGGCTTCTAATCGAAACATTTAGAAAATCGTCAACCTAATTTACATTTCTATTTGAGTTCATCCAAAATGATCAGCTTTCCTATAGCTTCGTAAATCGAATTTCTACCCCCACACCATTCTTTCGAAACATCACATACATTATTTATACGCGTTTCACAATAAAAAAATTGCTTTAAAAAATAATGTTTTTTTAAACATTTTTAACACTTATAATCTCTCTCTCTCTCTCTCTCTCTATATATATATATATATATATATATATATGTGTGTGTGTGTGTGTGTGTGTGTGTGTGTGTGTGTGTGTGTGTGTAACAAGTCTTTTAATCTTAAAAATAAACGTATTCTTTCTTCAACTAAAATACTTTCATTTTAGCTTATGAGTTTCTAGAAGCTTTGTTACCTTTTCTCTCAAAATCTAATGACTGTAGCCTTCATTGGATGGAGACGAAACCACCTTACCCATTAACCTCACAAGCCCCATTTAATTGTTGAATTAGCAAAAGTCGGGGATCCTACCATTTCAAAAGCAAACAACCCTTTCGTTTGTCACGTCTCTGCGATCCAAGACAGTTTTGCGCTCAATATTTAACAATGGCTAATGATTGGACTTGCTTAAAATATCTTTTAAATAACTTAATCTTTCATCCATTTTTAAAAATTTATTAAATTGACTATAAGTTGATTTTTGGATTTAGTAGATTCCTATTTCCTTTGCTTTATACAACAAAATCTCTAATGTTTTATTATGTTATCCAAATTATATTTTGTTGTTTGTAATTATGGCACTTGCCACGGACAAGTCCCGCCGTCAGAGACAGCCGAGTTTAAGCCTGATGGGGTGCGCCTCTTGTTTCTATAGTAGCGCCAACTAGGGCCAAGAGAACGACTTAGCTACTCACGCATCATTCATTCGCTTGCACAACCCCTTTTTATAGGGGGGCACATTCACACATCTCCCAGATAGAACAACGAAAGAGCAATCATGCCCAAACCGGGACTTGAACCCGGGATGCCCAGATCACGAGGAAGACGCGCTACTCCTATGCCAAGACGCCGGCCCAAATAATATTGAAGTCTCTAATGTAATCAAAATCATATTGAAGTAAGCTTAAAATGATTAAAGAAAAAAAAAAAATTCTTCTCAACTAGCGTCGAACATAAGCTACAAACAGAATATAAATGCCCGTTTGAGAGATTTTAACGTCTATATAACACGATGTATTCAAGTAACAGATGCAAAATTAGATATCATAACATTTGCTACATATTATAGCTGAACACAATAAAAATATTTGCTTTTTGCGACTTAACAAGTAACTTAATGATATAATAATAAAATAACTTAATATTCTAAACTCAAGTTTTGTAATAACTCCATAAGAAAAGAATTAATGTTTGCCTGAGTAATTAAAGTGTAATTTATTTAAAAATTCATTATTTTGTCCTACAAAGAGCCTTCTAAGCGGCTTGTGTAATTACTTAAAAGATAAAATATTTCGCTTTTAGTTATATATATTATATATCATTTAAGTCTCATTAGCTGCAAAATTTTTTAATAAATGTTTACACGTTGCATAAAAAGAAATATTTTCAGATTATCAGGCAAATTCAGCCAACTAGCTTTCAATCTTTTCACTCATAAAGAATACTTTCCCTTTCACACTAACTTAAAATAATGCCCAGAAAAAAAAAATCGGTCTTTTCGGTCTAATGCAGTGATTAGTCCGTTGAGTCTTTTAATTGCTAGAATATAGAAAGTAGGTGAGCATTTACAGCGCTCGCGAGTAGCTTTAGGTAAGAATGTTTTCATTAAGTAAATGAGGAGAGAAAGAGCTTTGCTCTGCAAATGGTTTTTTTTCTTTCCTCTCTTATTTCTGCTGAACAAAGTAGGGTGTTAGTACAATGGAGACTGACAGAGTCTTTGAGGAAAGTAGAATCACATAAATCTAAAGCATCACAAACTTGATTTTGAGATAGAGTTTTTCATATTACCAAATTAAAATAAACGTTGAGTTCAGTCTGAATTTATACAGACATCAAGATTCAAATACAAAGATAGTTACATGATACACAATACTTAAAAGCTATAATGAAATATAATAGGGAATAAAGGGCTTAAGAATGTAAAAAGACTATAATCTAAATCTTTATTTTTTCAACTTTTTCGTTTTAATACGCTGATTAGTCTGTTGAGTCTCTTAATTGCTAGAATATAGAAACTTAGTCAGAATTTCCAGTACTCTCGAATAGCTCAAACTAAAAAAATGCTTTCATCTAGTAGATGAGAAGAAAAAGAGCTTTATTCTGAGGATGTTTTTTCCCCCTTTTTATGTCTGTAGAACAAATTAGGATGTTAGTACCACGGAATCTGACAGAGCCTTTGAGGAAAACCCGAATATCATAAATCTACAACACCATAAACTTGATTCTGGAAAATAGTTTTTTTGTATCATCAGATTAAAATAAGCATTGGGTTCTACTTTAAAATATGAAGACTTCAAGATCTGAAAATATTGAGACAAGGAGTTGATGTGAAATATTTAAAAGCTAGAGTGAAATACAATAGAGAATAAAACGACTTGAGATTGTAAAAAGATTATCTCCTAAATCTCCATTTTGTGAAAGATGAGTCATTCTCGATGTTTTTTTTTTTTTTTTCCTCATTTCAATATACCATACCAGTAGTAAGCCATAAATCATTCACCCAAGGTAACAGCTGTTAATTTTATTTAAAATGCAGATCACGAGTACTGTTTGTGTGGGTCTTCCTACGCTGAAGAGTATGCTATGTTTTAAATAATGCTTTAAAGCGAACTACATAATTTATAGAGTAACTCAATTGTTTTTAATATAAATTATAATGCAACTCAAATTTTATTTCATAAAAAGAATTATAACATGCATATACTTTTAATAAACCGTCTAATAATGTACGATGCTGTTGCATGTTAAGAATTTTAAATATGATGAACAAATTCTTGAGGCATTTTAAGATCAACATGAATTCTCTGCGGAAAAATTAGGAAAAATTTTCAGTTTTCATTTTTTTAGGATGTCAATTGGAAAGGCCATCACATGTTAGTTATTTTAGAAAAATATGCTTTGATTCGAATCAAAAAATTTTTATATTTTAGGTGGAATTCTTCATTTGAATGTTTACTTTTTACTACTAAATTCAATTTTAATTATTAAGTGCGTTTTCAAATTATTCTAAATACCACCAAAAAAATTGAAACTTAAATCATTAGAATCCACACAAAAATTAGAATATACACAAAAATTCCTCAATATAAGATTTTTTTAAACTGAAAGAGTGTTAAACAATAAAAATTTCTATTGAAAAGAAAGATTTAGTAAAGATTTTAGAAGTAAAGAAAAAATTTATAAATAATAATTTATTATACTTTGAAAAGACTTATAATAACCCGCATCCACTACAACTATGTATATTTGCAGAGGTCTTGAGTTTATATTTTCCTCAGAAAATGAAAGCAATGATTTTCTGTGTATACTGTCAGGAAAATCTCTCTGATAAACTTTTAATCTCTTAAAAATAAATGATAAGATCTTTTTGAATTAATTTGAATAAGAACACCTTTTATGTGTAAGACAGCAATAATGCTAAATGATTGATGAGCTCTTGCGTAATGTGGTATTCACATATGAACCTTATTATTGAGAATTTTACAAGCAAGCATATATATAAAGGTGTCTGCATTGTCATATTTTTAATTAAACTCCTGAAGAGCCTCCAAAAAAATCAACAAAATAAAATAAGTAAATGTTAAGACCTGCTTTATCATCCCTAAAATGTAGATAAACAGCTATTTTTCTCAAAAAATTCGCCATTATCCACATTAAAATGAGAAGGGTTTATTTTAAGATTTTTTTCTATCTTTGTAGAGGACATTCTTGAATTCTGTTTTCATCTCTTACTTGACAAATGTATCCGTCTCTTATTTGATTCTTCTCTTATCTCTTTTATTTGACAAGCGCCCAGATCCAAAGATATATAAAATTTTCATGAACCGATCATGAAAATTAGATTTTTTCAACAAAAAAAATGCTAAAATTCACTACAAAGATGATGAATTTATATTTCAATCATACATTTGTTGTCCGTTGAACTTCTCTATCCATTCTTTGTCCGAACTTGTTTTCCCGAATATAAGTAAATAAGCTGTAATAATGTATCGAAACTTCTCTTCCACAATAACTAGCGGTTCGATGCAGTATGGCAAAATTTTGTAGGATATGTGTCCCATACTTGTAGGATATGTGTCCCATAAAATTGCTGGCAGTAAAATACTATCCAACGATCAAAATGGAAGCTCTTTGTTTTTCAATAAATTATATGATACCCTAGAAACTAGAGATGCTGAAAAACTCACAATTAGGTTAATACTACTGATTTTTCAAAAAGTTAATTAATATACCTACTAAACATCTGAAACATTTCACTAAGAAATTCAGAAAACTTAAAAATGGAGAAAATTGTAAAAGGGCAGATATGTTGTTCCAAAATGATAAAAAATGTATATAAAATAAGACTTAATCAGACAAACAGGTCAAATTGAAAATAATTATAATGAATTCAAACATTTTTTTTTTCAGAGCAGTTATAAAATTCAGGACGTCAGCTTACAGAATATTATAAAAAAATATTCCAATCGTTGTTCCCATATCTATTCGAAAAACATATTATTTGAAATATTTGATGTCAAATAACTGAAAAAAAACTAGGAAAATATTTTTAAGAATATCATTTTACATTATAACTCACAGCTCTGGGAGACAAGCAATATAATTTTTAAAAAGTATGAATCTAAGCAGTCTTTCTTGAAACATTACTTTCATGCGTTCATTCGGATGTAAAGAATTAAGAGAATAACAAAAGTATGATTACTTTTTCATTACTTTCGGACTGATGAGGCATGTCCTAACGTTATCGGATTGAGTTGAAACTCTGTAAATCTCAACGTTTTAGATATTCTTTTCAATGACATTTGGTCGTCAGTTTCTTTCGACCACCATGATATACATTCAAAAACTAAAGTGAAGTATTAAATATGAGAAGTCTACATTTGTCAAAAGAAATATAGCATCAAAACAACTAATTAAAGTAGGATTAATCCTGCCTTATCTGGTTTCTACCGGTTGAAATATTTTTATATCTGATTATTTATTCGCGAAGTAACACTTGAAAATCATCTTTTTCTCAAACCTACTGCACTAACATGTGCGTAAGAGAAGAAAGAAAAGGAAAACATGATAAAACCTGACAAACGTGATATAAAAAGTCTTAAAGTAAAATAAACTATGTTTCTGTTTCAATCTTGTCCTGCGATAACAATCGCCTAAAGAATACGTTGTAAATCAAACTAAACTAATTAGCTACTATTTCTAGATAAAAATGAAAAAAATAGACATTAAAAATAAGATTTATGACTATTCTTTTCCCATATCCCATTTTATTTGTATTTTGTTCTTACAGACGCCAGCACTTGATTCTTTGGTTCATGAGTTCCCGTGCATGAAAATGCAGCAGTTGCAATCAAACTTTTGTTGGAAGCTATGAATAAGAGAATACAATATTATCCTATGCCCATTTTGCAGAAATTCACCCTTTGCAGCCGTCTTCTCGTCTTTCGCTGATCACCAAGATACGATCTCCATATAGTAATCTTAGATTTGTTAGAGCTATTTTAAAACTGTTCTACTGGTCGTTTGAGGCTACTAATGGCACTGTTACTAGATAAGAAAGGACCGTCTACGTGATCAGGTTAATCAATTACCTTTTTCTCTGTTCTTTGTAGAGTAAAGTATACGGTGAGAATCATCGGATTTAATAAAATAGAAAGAAATTGGCTAGGGGTTTATTATTCATTTCATGTTTGGAGGAATCTTGTTCGTTTCCTCTAACAAGTTCAAAGGTACACTAAAAGCGAACATAAAACGTTTGTTAGCTTAGAAAATTCGAAATTATAATGCTTTCAAACCGCTCAGCTTGTTTTGAATAAAATGTTTTGGTATCTACGCTGTTTAATGGTTTCCATTATACTCCAAATCCATTAATAAAAGAGTTTTGGCTATTATGCGAATCTTGAACTGTACAGATAATAAGATAAAAATTTATTTATGGGGGCAATTTGTGTTTTTACTAAACATCATACAGATTCAGCTTGTTGAGTTTGTTTTTACATTTCACGTTTTCATGCTTAGTAATTTTTTTCTGATATGGATATTACATTTTACAGGCAAATAAACGACTTTGACGTTGCTTTAACATCTGTTTTAACCAATTACACATGACAGCTAATAATTGAAATCAACTACATAAATCAAAAAGTTCCCTAAAAGCGCTGTTAACTTTTTCAGAAATAAAATAAAGGTAGTTAGCTCAGTTGCACGGCAAAGTGTCTTACAGTTGCTTAAACTACAGTCTTACTTATTGCTTAAGGAAAAAAGGTTTGATTTTTAAATTCTTTTTATTTTTTTAATGTGTGAATATCTTTGTTTGCTTCCAAACAAGGGCAGATTTATTGAAGTTGATTGGCATTTCCTCTGTTCTCTTTCCATTAGATTTGGGTTGTGAAGAATAAATTTTGAAATAAGGATTTTGACACTAGAAAATTTGGCTTTTTATTAAAGAAAAAGTTGGGAAAAAACGCATCACGATTCAGCTGAATAAACACAAAATAATTCTCTTTTTTAATTTACTTATTACTATTCCTCTATTTTCAACACAGATTTTTTTTTATTAATTTGTTATCATCCTTCTATTTACAACACAAGTTTGATCCTATTCGATGTGATAATGACAATATGAGTTATAGCTAAAATAGGTATTTTTTATAAATACACTTTTTAATTTAAAAAATTCTTTTCTCATATTTTCATTATCTATTACCACAACGTGAGTTAACAATACTATGGAAGAAATCGTAATTTTTTCATTAAATTGCCATTAGATGGCATTATAATGATCATGTACTATTTAACAAAATATTATTTAGAAAATCAACCTCATTTTCTTAGTAGTTCAAAATTATCTATTAAGAGACAAATGGCTATCTTAAGATTTAACCATTGATGTGATTCTGCATTACGCAGAGTGCATGATTATTTTAATATTAACTATAAAAATTCCTAAGTAATCATAAAATTAAAATGTTAATATAATTCTGTTATTCTGTTGAATTGCATTAAATATATTAATAGAAACAATATGATGTTAATGCCAATACTATGATGATTAATAGTCAGGCCACTAATCTTATTACACTATTCAGAAGGAATGAAATTTTTGATTTATTAGAGCAATTCGCGGTAATTTCAAGTAAAATGCTTGATATACATAAAGAACATGATAATTCATATAATCATTTTATCTAAGAATTCTTTCACTTTTATTCTTTCTTGTATACGAAGTATACAAAGAGAAAATATCGTCGAAAATTTCGAACTCGAGATTTCGACGAAACTTCCCGTTTAAGACATTCCTAAATTGGAAAAATACATTTCTAGAATTATGTTTGTCCGTGAATACTAAAACTCTGCGCCGCTTAGTTCCATAAAATTCGCTTTTTACATTTTTATAGATTTTTATCAAATTTTAAACGAATTTCATTCTCAGGAAGATTGTCTATCTGAGTACAAATAAACACGATAACAAAAACAAACAAACAAAAAAAAACCGTAAAGAGTTTGATAGATAAAATTTGGTACACATGTCCATCATGACCATCTATCGATCTGTACTTTCGCATGTATGCAAACGCAATAACTTAAAAACGCAGTGACTTAATGAATAAACATATGTGTGTGATCTTGTGACTACCTTTTTAGTTCTGCGACAAATTTTGATTTCAGTCTATAGGGAGAAAAGACGTCAATTTGATTTTCTGGTACTTGTGTATTAACCGCATTCTGTGATTAATTGTCACGCGCTAGATTCAGTATCAAATACTAGATGTACACCAAAGGAGATTAAATATTGTTCTCTAATGTATGAATTTAATATACAATACAAATATCGAATTCACTCCAAATCGCATAGTTCTCATGTGTGAAAATAAGAATTTGAGCAACGTAGCTTTCATGGCCTTTGCCCAAGGTTCACAACTTTATACAAGGAGAGGGAAGCAGTAGAGACTAGGAGAGGAAGTGTAAAGGATGCTCCTTCCACTGCTTTAGGCATTGAATTTCTTACACAAAAGCAGCGGTATGTAACATAGTTGGCATCAAAATCCTCCATAACGTTAGTATTGCATTCCCCTTACCCCCTGATAAAAAATTCTAATAATGGAGACTTCTTATCTGGAAACTGAAATTTTCAAATGCCTTCTTTCACTTCTTACATACCTTAAATTTCATTTACTTTTTAGCGGCATTCTTCGAAAGTAAACAAATAGAAGGTTGCTGAATTAATGAAATGTATGCAAATCCTCGAATATAAACTCTTTAGGTTATGAAGATGTCTTTCTGTTTGTTTCGTTTTGTTTATAACGTAGTAAAAGTGCTGTTTCTCTTATTGGACTTTAATATTTTTCTTTCTTGCACCAATTAAAAAAACAGGCTTAAAGTGGACAGGAAATCTAAGTCAGGAGCGACAATGGCTCCTGGCGAGTTTTCTTTCTTGACAATAGTTGATTTCTGAGAGGTATTGCAAATGAAAGTTTATTGTTGGCTTATTCTAAAGCTGATGAAATGTACAAGTTATTGATAAAATTGTCAAGATTGCAGCTAGAAGATATTCGCGGTATTCTACATTAAAAATCTTGTAACTCGATTTTAAATCCATGCATCCTATAGAAAATGGTGTCTTATATGAATTTTTCTGATCTTTCAAAATACATGCTTATTTTACGTCCAGGTCTGTCAGAAACTTTTAAACCTTTTCTCGACTGATAAAAAATTCACTTATCCAACTTAACTTGCAAACGTTAAAAGATAGGACAGGTTTTCTATAGTGTTTTATGATCAACATAACCACTTTTATCACCTTCTTTCGCTTAGAATAAATAGGTCAACTCACCCTGTATAGTATATTTTATTTTATAATTGTAATAAGATTTATAAATTATTTATAGCTCAATAAATATCATGCCTTCAACCATAGATAGGCATGCTTTTTTTTTTTTGCAATACCTCTTCACAACTTTATTTCATTCTTTTTTTTTCCATTATAAGTAAATTATTACATATGTTTCTAAAGGAAAAATGAAAACGCTATTCGGAACTAAGCATAGCATCTCATTATTTGCTCCAAAATTTAGAAGAGGATTTCATAACCTTACAGATGTTTTTTTATAGAAACAGAAGGCAAAAATTTCTATTTTCCCTCAGTCTAGTCTTAAATCTCATCAGAATCAACCGATGAAACCATAATATGTAAAAGTCATGAAATAATAAATACAAAATAAATAAATCTGAAAAATCAAGAGATGAAAAATACCTATAAAATCTCAAAAATCTGTATTTAAAGAGACTATGAAGCTACTATCAAGAGGCATCGTCAATCTACCAGTTAAGATTAAAATAATGAAAACGAATATCCATCTGTCTGTTACTTTGTAGCAAGCATCCGGCTTATAAAATGAAGTGGATAGACAAGTTAATGCTGTAGAAAGTTAACACATCTAGTAAATTTTTATTTTAAAGTATCTAACTACTCTTTTCCTTATCACACTGCCATTTGCAAACTATTTAGTGAAAGATGCGAGTTCATAAAAAAGCGAGTCTACTATATTGCATTTACAAAGAAAAAGAAAGAAAGAAAAAGAGAGAATGAATGGTGACCTCTTTTGTTTTTACTTGTTTTAGCAATAAAACTGGGTGGGAGGATGACCGAAGTGCTGCAGTATGATTCAGTTACGAAAAGTGGTTTATCAAGGGGCATGTATCTCCAAAGCAAGAGGGAGGTTATTTCTCTCTCATTATTTTTGCGCTCCCATACGTTTGAATGTTCGACCTAATACTGAATTAATTAAAAAAAAATACTGAATCGTAAATCTTTCATTTTATTGATTTATATTATTTTATGTTCAGTAGTTATTAATGTAATATTAAGTAAATGTGTGTGTGGATTGCAAGATCTAGGCTACAAATATTATTTATTTGCTTAAAAATTACTGAGTTGCTTTTTATTGAATTTATTTAATTTAGATTTCGATATAATAAATGATCGGTATTCTTTTTTGAGGATGTATAAAAGGAGAACTG
Organism: Argiope aurantia; assembly: GCA_026543865.1. Taxonomy (NCBI): domain Eukaryota; kingdom Metazoa; phylum Arthropoda; class Arachnida; order Araneae; family Araneidae; genus Argiope; species Argiope aurantia. The sequence continues at coordinate 108,716 of JAPMOR010024236.1, read as the reverse complement.
CCATCTTGAATTCAACACAAGATTTAGTCTGATATTAATAACTTTAAAATTCTATTTATGAAAATAAATATGTTACTGATTATTTAAATCTAGTTTTAACGAATAAATTAACATATATTAGGAAAGTAAATTATAATTTCTGTGAAATAACAAAAGAAAAGAATAGTCAAACTCAATTTGTGTTTAATCAATAAAGATTCCGCCTTTATGGCAATCAAAAATATCTAATACCTGATTGTTTTAGGATTATGGTTAAAATGAGAAATAATTAACATTCAAAAGTTAAATTGTTTATTTGAAAATTTTGAATAACTTTGCTAATTATGAAACAAGACAAATACTGCTTTCTCTCTATAAAAAAAAAAAAAAAAAAAAAAAAAAACAATTTACAAAAGGAAAATTGTCATTATTCACTAATTTTGAAGAAGGGTGTCTGTTCAAAGTTTATGTAATTTTGAGTAAAAATTGTAATGGAAAATAAATAGTAAATAATAGAAAAATAGTAATCAAAGTAATAATAGTCAAAGTAATAGTAAAAATAGTAATTAAAGAAATAATAGTAAAAGTAATAGTAAAAAAGTAATCAAACTTATAATAGTAAAATTAATAGTAAAAATAGTGATCAAAATGTGATGGATTTGAGAAATATGTTTTAAATGATACAATTAGGAAATTTCAATAAGTCATCTCCCCAAAAAATATCTAATTACTTTCTTAATTTTTGCTAAAAGCTCTGATGACCATTTTAAAATTCATTATTTGTTAGTTTAAGAAAAGCAATTACCAATCAATTGAAAAGCTTATGAAAATGCTAAAATGTTTGGAAATTCTTTTGTAGGATTACTAAGATTCTGATATAGTTAAAAAAATTCAAAAAATTGTTTTAAAAATCTCTAAATAGTTCTAAATATTATTTAAGTCATACAATGATTTCAGATAATTTATAGATTCAAGTATTGTATTGAGATTTCAATAAATTCATATTTTATCTTATTTCATTCTATTATTAATCTTTCTTCGTTTATTATTCTTTCTAAACTGTTTGAAGAATACTGGAATTATTTTTGGATTTGTAAAGTATGAACCACGTCCTGGAATAGTAAATGTTCGTATTGATGTTATGAAATAATACTGTACCAAGTTCAATTTTAAAGACACCGCCATTTTTAGTTGTTGTTGTTGTAATGTTCAAATTTTCATACCTTCGTGTAAGATTTCGCAACTTATTGGACATTTAGGAGGCAACACCGTGACAATAATTAATAAATTTAGAAAGCTTGAATAACTTTTGATAACCCTGAAGATAATTTTTGTAAACAAACTAGTAAGACTGCTATCGTTTGTTTTGCTATGTTTTAAGTTGATTTGGAAATGGTAACAATTTTGGTGGTTTTAAGCTACCCTGAAGATAAAAAAAACTCATGATGATAATATTTTTGAAGTACTGTGAGTATATAGGCAACAATTAAAATCCTTTATTAAGGCGTTTGTAAACATTCCTAATTCCTTGTTTAAGAAGTTTGTAAGCATTCCTAATTGCATGAATAATGTTTAATGCTATTCTTAAGAATGTCTCTTTCTTAAAATCTTGCCACGAAAGCATGAAGCATTAAAACTTAAGGTAAAAGAGTTTTCAGTACTTTTGGCCAAATGTTGTTATTGATAATTCATCTGATGAATTTTAAAAAATAATAATAATTCTTCACTTTCGAACTATTTGTGTTGTTACTATGTTATTAAGTGTCTTATATTCATTAATTGTCATATTTTTTGGATGATTGATTGCAACCAATATACATGGGCCAAAAATGGCAATCGCATTGTGAGGTATTTTAAGTACTACATATTCAAAGCATATTGCTATCTATAGTTTTCAATTCCTTTCCATATGCAGATCTATCTCTTTAATTACAGAGGGATTATAGTATCTTAAAGAAAAATTCTTGTCATCGAAAATGGCATATTGTGATACCGATTTTTTGTTCCATAAATGTCCAACTTGCGAGCGCAATTGTTGCATATTAAATCTGGTCATTACTCAAATATACAGGATTCGGTGTAAGAAATGAAAATTAAGGAAGTTGCAACATACCAGGGATATACATTAACTGAAATCGGTTTAAAATTGCTAGATCCAAAACATTATAATAAGACATCATGAATATTAACAAAAGTTTATCTAAACTTCATTAATTT